>JAECUM010000465.1:0-212971 GCA_016617855.1 Megalonaias nervosa | reverse complement strand
GTGACGTCACTGAACCGGCTGACCTGAATACTCTATACTGTGTGACGTCACTGAACTGGCTGATCTGAATACGCGATACTGTAGGTAGGTGAAATGAACTGGATATGGATAAAGTGAGTTTTGTAGGGACAAAGACCAATACACACACAAAAGAAAGGGGAAAGAAAAAAACCCCAATATCTCCTATCCACACAAGCGAGCGAGAATGCATAAAACACACCATACTTACTATTCACACCAACGAATGAGAATGCATAAAACAGACCCATATAGACTATCCACACCAAGAGGGGAAGAGAAGAAAAGCACAGACCATATCTACTATCCACACCAACGTACGCGAACGCATACAAAACACACACCATATCTACTATCCACACCAACGAATGCGAATGCATAAAACACACTATACTATCCACACCAACGAACACGAATGCATAAAACAGACCCATACCTACTATCCACACAGATGGGAAGAGAAGAAAAGCACAGACCATATCTACTATCCACACCAACGGACGACAACGCATGAAACAGACACATAGACTGTCCACACCAACGAATGCGAATGCATAAAAGAGACACATAGACTATCCACACCAACGAATGAGAACGCATAAAACAGCATAATAGACTATCCACACCAACGAATGCGAATGCATAAAACATACCCATATCTACTATCCACACCAACGAATGCGAATGCATAAATCACACACATAGACTATCCACACCAACGAATGAGAATGCATAAAACATACCCAAATCTACTATCCACACCAACGGACGAGAACGCATAAAACAGACACATATACTATTCACACCAACGAATGCGAATGCATAAAACATATACACATAGACTATCCACACCAACGAATGCGAATGCATAAAACATACCCATATCTACTATCCACACCAACGAACGAGAATCCATAAAACATACCCATATCTACTATCCACATCAACGAATGCGAATGCATAAAACACACACACATCCACACCAACGAATGAATATAATATTTATTTTTATTCTGATTCTGATTGAAGACTATAATATTTATTTTTATTTTTTATTCTGATTCAGAATATTTATATTTTTATTCTGATTCTGATTCAGAAATATTTTAATTTTTATTTTTATTCTGATTCAGAAATATTTTTATCTTTATTTTTATTATGATTCTGATTCAAGATTATAATTATTTATTTTTATTCTGATTCTGATTCAAGATTATAATATTTTTTTTTTCTGATTCAGAAATTTGTTTATTTTTATTCTGATTCTGATTCAAAAATATTTTATTTTTATTTTTATTCTGATTCAGAAATATTTTTGTTTTAATTTTTATTCTGATTCTGATTAGAAATAGTTTTATTTTTATTTTTATTGTGATTCTGAATCAAGATTATAATTATTTTTTATCTCTGATTTTGATTCAAGATTGGAATTATTTTTCATTTCTGATTCTGATTCAGAAATATATTTTATTTCTGGCTCTGATTTTTATTTTTATACTGATTCAAGATTATATTTATTTTT
Organism: Megalonaias nervosa; assembly: GCA_016617855.1. Classification (NCBI taxonomy): domain Eukaryota; kingdom Metazoa; phylum Mollusca; class Bivalvia; order Unionida; family Unionidae; genus Megalonaias; species Megalonaias nervosa. Next base: position 211,431 of record JAECUM010000465.1, on the reverse strand, counting down.
TATTTCTGATTTTGATTCAGAAATATTGTTATTTTTATTTTATGGTTATACTGAATCAAGATTATAATTAAAGAAAAACATACCCATATCTACTATTCACACCAACGAACGGGAACGCATATAACACATTCTACTTTCCACACAAACGAAGGAAGAGAAGAAAAACACACCCATATCTACTATCCACACAAACGAAGGAAGAGAAGAAAAACACACACACTATACTATCCACATAGTGTAGGGACAAGGTCTTTTTTGTTAAGATGACACACACACACACACACACACACACACACACACACACACACACAGAGGAGCTGAGGTGTTAGTTCTAATCCATTCGAAGACGACATGAACTAGCCTAAATCAATGTTCTCCACTTCTGTCACAAAACCAAGAGAGTCCTGATTCAGCCCATAATAAATTCATTCGTCCCTTGAAATTTTATTGTACCATTTGAGAGACGCAAAAACGCACTTCAAGAAAATTGAGAACGATGGCTTACACCTACACGGTGAGATGTAAAGAGTTCAAGTAGTTTGTAAAACTTAGTCAAAGTTTATAATCAAGATGAAACGATGACACTTTTCCAACCAGACACCAAGCGACAATGACGATCCGTATCACACAATACTTTTCAAAATGTGTTGGTAGAAGTTTGTACTAGCGATCTTGAAGAAATGATTGTCTCATATCCAATACCATTTGCATTACAGTCTTTAATACAGAGTGAGACTAAGAGAAAAAAAAAAAAAAAACGGTGGTAATCTGATAGAATGACAGAACCAACAAGACCAACGAAGAAAGAAATTCGTTTGGTACCTCATGAAGATTATTTTTTACAATCTAGTAGCCCCAAAAGTGACTTGCAGAAAAGTTGAGAACGATGACATACATCCACACGGTGAAATTAAATGGTTTACGTCAATGGTTGCTATTTCTTTGTTTATTAAATTTTTGTACAAACGATGTGTGTAAGCGAAAGCTAACACACACACACACACACACACACACACACACACACACACACACACACACACACACACACACACACACACACACACACACACACACGCGCGCGCGCGCGCGCACGCACGCACGCACGCACGCACGCACGCACACACACACACACGAGTGTTACTGCATTGGGTGACAGTAAGTCTGGAGACTAGTGTTTTGAGAGATGGACAGACAGAATTAGCATTACAGAAAGAAAGAATGGTAAAGAAAAAAACAGATAAGAAGCACACCATTTTTGGTTCTCTTATTTTTCGCGGTATTATACATTCTATGTGAAAAATGTTCATTGTTTTCATTCATTTTATCAATATCATAAAAAAGGTAGTGTGATATTTATTGTCGACTGACTGCTTAACATTTGCTGTATATTCCAAATTTAAGAGATGTCGTGTGTTTCGCAGCACACTCTACCAACAATTTTGCAAAGTTTTCTCAAATCTAAGGGCAGGGAAAAAAAATAAATAATAAAGCACCACCAAAACGCGCCTTGTTCTATCGAGAGTCTAAACTGAGAGAAAATAGGTCAAACATTGTTATATTTTTCTGAATGCATGTTTTGGTTTTAGAATTCAGAGTTAACCATAGGCAGGGTTATACAGTGCAATGTCACTCGCGTCTTTCTTGAAAAAGTCGTGCGTTTGTTTCCTTTCTGAAAAACGGTAAATCTAATGCTAAAAACAATTTCCGTGACACATTGCAGTGCCAAAATAAGGATAAAGCTAAGATACCTGAATTTTACAAGCTCGTCAACTCAAGATTTTATTTCATCCAAAGATTGACTGATTTACAATTTGTAAGTGTATAAGTTTTTGAAAAAAATGACATGACAAACGGAAGAGTTCACATAATTATGGTGACTACTGATCACAATTTTGGAGAGATATCTTCAAACGGGAACAGATACCATTAGGATTTCAATCAAATTTAAGAAACCAGCTGCTCCTAATTTAATATTTTAACAAAAATACTAAACCCCTTTCTCAACAAACTTCTCCTTCTTCTACAGCAGCGACGATATTCCTTGCTCTTACCACTGATTCTACTGCTACAAAAGTGATCTCTAGTAAGACCAAAGTAAAAGACAGAGCAGGGGTATTTCAAAGTGTATTGGAGTTATCTAAACAACAACTATCACACTCCTATATTCTACTTCTGTTTATGATAATGGTTTGGGATACTTCACATTTTCTAAAGTCGAAATGCCTACAAACCGGATAAAGTTATGTGACTTTAGTATTATGACACTTGCACAGGCTCTATACTTTACCAGTGTCACGAGAAAAGCTTCTGTTCAAGTTATGCCACTTTTCAAAACACACACACACACTTGCAACTTGACCTGAAAATTTGTACTTCTTTATCTGTGGATATCCCACAGACCCGTCCCAGCATACAGAACTGATTAAGAACTTTAGGAATATTCCCTCATTTTTTATATAGAAATACCAAAGTTTTGATGTGTATTTTCCCTGTTCACCCATTATTAGTGTTTAGGCATGTTCCCTGAAGACACAAACAATTTTGAAAAAATAATTTTGAATTGAGGTTTCTCTCTGTTTATACATTTGTTTAAGTTGTTGGTTTATGGCAGATTACATCAACATACCTTCTCAAAGGGAGAGGCATTTCTATCCATGGCATTGCCTTTGATAAATTAGGTTTTGTTGGTTAGTCATCGTTCATCTTTAATGCTATTTTTTAATGCATTTCGTTTTATAGAAGATGTAAGGCTTTCTATTGTTGTAATGGTATTTATATTTTTTAGTCTGTTGCTAAAAATATCTATAGCAAAGTGCTTAAGTTTGTTCAGTTTTCTTATTTCAAGCCCTACAAAAGAATACCAAGTTTTTTGTTGTTGTTTTGTTGTTGTTATACCAAGTTTGTCTTGAAAGAGGATTGAAACTCTAAGTGACGCGGACGTGAAGGAAAACACCCCGTCTGTTACTGCAGTTAGCTGTTATTGTGTTGATTCTAATCATGCTTGCCTTATATCTTTGTGTTTTATAGGTCATATTTCTCCTGATGTAAATACATGCATGAATAAACAAACAGCTTGGGTCATTATCCTTAAGGTTCACTAAACTTTAGCTTCTTTACTTCATACAAACCCCAGATTCACAAAATTGAAGAAAAAAATAAACAACAAAAAATAGTAAAACTAACGCAAGAACAATCGTACCCTGGGCGATCCCACGGAAATTATGTCAATTTTTATGGTCAAATACATCACAGCATATTTGGATGAACTGTTCTGTGAGAACTTTACTTCCACGTTATCAAAAAAGGAGGAATTTTTAGTTGCCTACATCTTCAGTTCACTCTTGTGATATTTAATAATGGTATATTTTTTCCTGTGGATGTGATTATCTAAGTGGAATGTGTGTTTCTTTGAATCTTTCTTAAGGAAAATATACCGTAAAAACAAACGTAAGTGTCGTGATATTTTTACAGTAGGAATAACATTCTCTCTCTCTCTCTCTCTCTCTCTCTCTCTCTCTCTCTCTCTCTCTCTCTCTCTCTCTCTCTCTCTCTCTCTCTCTCTCTCTCTCTCTCTCTCTCTCTTCGCCATAGTAGTTTTGATTGAAATCCTAATGGTATCTGTTCCCGTTTGAAGATATCTCTCCAAAATTGTGATCAGTAGTCACCATAATTATGTGAACTCTTCCGTTTGTCATGTCATTTTTTCAAAAACTTACACACTTACAAATTGTAAATCAGTCAATCTTTGGATGAAATAAAATCTTGAGTTGACGAGCTTGTAAAATTCAGGTATCTTAGCTTTATCCTTATTTTGGCACTGCAATGTGTCACGGAAATTGTTTTCTAGCATTAGATTTACCGTTTTTCAGGAAGGAAACAAACGCACGACTTTTTCAAGAAAGACGCGAGTGACATTGCACTGTATAACCCTGCCTATGGTTAACTCTGAATTCTAAAGCCAAAGCATGCATTCAGAAAAATATAACAATGTTTGACCTATTTCTCTCAGTTTAGACTCTCGATAGAACAAGGCGCGTTTTGGTGGTGCTTTATTATTTATTTTTTTTCCCTGCCCTTAGATTTGAGAAAACTTTGCAAAATTGTTGGTAGAGTGTGCTGCGAAACACACGACATCTCTTAAATTTGGAATATACAGCAAATGTTAAGCAGTCAGTCGACAATAAATATCACACTACCTTTTTTATGATAATGATAAAATGAATGAAAACAATGAACATTTTTCACATAGAATGTATAATACCGCGAAAAATAACAGAACCAAAAATGGTGTGCTTCTTTTCTGTTTTTTCTTTACCATTCTTTCTTTCTGTAATGCTAATTCTGTCTGCCCATCTCTCAAAACACTAGTCTCCAGACTTACTGTCACCCAATGCAGTAACACTCGTGTGCGTGCGTGCGTACGTATGTGTGTGTGTGTGTGTGTGTGTGTGTTAGCTTTCGCTTACACACATCGTTTGTACAAAAATTTAATAAACAAAGAAATAGCAACCATTGATGTAAACCATTTAATTTCACCGTGTAGATGTATGTCATCGTTCTCAACTTTTATGCAAGTCACTTTTGGGGCTACTAGATTGTAAAAAATAATCTTCATGAGGTACCAAAACGAATTTCTTTCTTCGTTTTTTCTTGTTGGTTCTGTCATTCTAACAGATTACCACCGTTTTTTCTCTCCCAGTCTCTTAGTTTCACTCTGTATAAAAGACTGTAATGTAAATGGTATTGGATATGAGACAATCATTTCTTCAAGATCGCTAGTACAAACTTCTACCAACACATTTTGAAAAGTATTGTGTGACACGGATCGTCATTGCCGCTTGGTGTCTGGTTGGAAAAGTGTCATCGTTTCATCTTGATTATAAACTTTGACTAAGTTTTACAAACTACTTGAACTCTTTACATCTCACGGTGTAGGTGTAAGCCATCGTTCTCAGTTTTCTTGAAGTGCGTTTTTGCGTCTCTCAAATGGCACAATAAAATTTCAAGGGACGAACGAATTTCTTTTGGGCTGAATCAGGACTCTCCTGGTTTTGTGACAGAAGTGGAGAACATTGATTAAGGCTCGCTCATGTCGTCTTCGAATGGATTAGAACTAACACCTCAGCTCCTGTGTGTGTGTGTGTGTGTGTGTGTGTGTGTGTGTGTGTGTGTGTGTGTGTGTGTGTGTGTGTGTGTGTGTGTGTGTGTGTGTGTGTGTGTGTGTGTGTGTGTGTGTGTGTGTGTGTGTGTGTGTGTGTGTGTGTGATCTTGACAAAAAAGACCTTGTCCCTACACTATGTGGATAGTATAGTGTGTGTGTTTTTCTTCTCTTCCTTCGTTTGTGTGGATAGTAGATATGGGTGTGTTTTTCTTCTCTTCCTTCGTTTGTGTAAATAGTAGAATGTGTGGTATATGCGTTCCCGTCCGTTTGTGTGGATAGTAGATATGGGTGTGTTTTTCTTCTCTTCCTTCGTTTGTGTGGATAGTAGAATGTGTGTTATATGCGTTCCCGTTCGTTGGTGTGCATAGTAGAAATGGGTATCTTTTTCTTTAATTATAATCTTGATTCAGTATAATAATAAAATAAAAATAACAATATTTCTGAATCAAAATCAGAAATAAAAAAAATAAATGTAATCTTGAATCTGTATAAAAATAAAAATGAAAATATTTCTGAATCAGAATCACAATAAAAATATTTCTGAATCAAAATCAGAAATAAATAATAAATATTATAATCTTGAATCGGAATCAGAAATAAAATATAAATATTATACTCTTGAATAAGAATCATGATAAAAATAAAAATATTTCTGAAGAATAAAATAAAAATATTTCTGAATGAGAATAAGAAATAAAAAATAAATATTATAATCTTGAATCAGAATAGAAATTAAAAAAAAAATATTTCTGAATCAGAATCAGAAATAAGATTTAATTCTAATCTTGAATCAAGGTCAGAAATAAAAATTAATTCTAATCTTGAATCAAAATTAGAAATAAAAAATAATTATAATCTTGAATCAGAATAACAATAAAAATAAAAATAAAAGTATTTCTGAATCAGAATCAGAAATAAAAAATATAAATATTATAATATTGAATCAGAATCAAAATAAAAATAAAGATAGTTCGGAATCAGAATAAAAATAAAAATATTTCTGAATCAGAATAAAAACAAAAATCAGAATCAGAAATAACATATATTTCTGAATCAGAATCGAAAAATAATTTTAATCTATAATCAAAATCAGAAATAAAAAAATAATCATAATCTTGATTCAGAATCACAATAAAAATAAAAATAAAACTATTTCTGAATCAGAATCAGAAAAAATTATAATCTTGAATCAGAATCAGAATAAAAATTAAAACAAAAATATTTCTGAGTCAGAATAAAAATAAAAATAAAATATTTTTGAATCAGAATCAGAATAAAAATAAAAATATTTTTGAATCAGAATCAGATAAAAATAAAAATATTTCAGAATCAGAATAAAAAATAAAAATAAATATTATTATCTTCAATCAGAATCAGAGTAAAAATAAATATTAGACTCATTCGTTGGTGTGGATCTGTGTGTTTTATGCATTCGTAATCGTTGGTGTGGATAGTAGATATGGGTATGTTTTATGCATTCGCATTCGTTGGTGTGGATAGTCTATGTGTCTGTTTTATGCGTTCTCGTCCGTTGGTGTGGATAGTCTATATGTGTATGTTTTATGCATTCGCATTCGTTGGTGTGGATAGTCTATGGGTATGTTTTATGCGTTCTCGTCCGTTGGTGTGGATAGTCAATGTGTGTATGTTTATGCATTCTCATTCGTTGGTGTGGATAGTAGATATGAGTATGTTTTCTGCATTCGCATTCGTTGGTGTGGATAGTCTATGTGTGTATGTTTTATGCATTCGCATTCGTTGGTGTGGATAGTCTATGTGTATGTTTCATGCGTTCTCGTCCGTTGGTGTGGATAGCAGATATGGTCTGTGCTTTTCTTCTCTTCCCATCTGTGTGGATAGTAGGTATGGGTCTGTTTTATGCATTCGCGTTCGTTGGTGTGGATAGTATAGTGTGTTTTATGCATTCGCATTCGTTGGTGTGGATAGTAGATATGGTGTGTGTTTTGTATGCGTTCGCGTACGTTGGTGTGGATAGTATATATGGTCTGTGCTTTTCTTCTCTTCCCGTCTGTGTGGATAGTAGGTATGGGTCTATTTTATGCATTCTCATTCGTTGGTGTGAATAGTAAGTATGGTGTGTTTTATGCATTCTCGCTCGCTTGTGTGGATAGGAGATATTGGGGTTTTCTCTTTCTCCCTTTCTTTTGTGTGTGTATTGGTCTTTGTCCCTATAAAACTCACTTTATCCATATCCAATTCATTTCACCTACCTACAGTATCGCGTATTCAGATCAGCCAGTTCAGTGACGTCACACAGTATAGAGTATTCAGGTCAGCCGGTTCAGTGACGTCACTGAAGCTAGAAATTTTGAGGCTATAGATATAGACTTGGGTTTTCCACAGGTTGTAGCTATAAATACATACAAGGGTTTTTAAACAGAAATTGACCAAAAATTGTAGCTAAAAATAGACCCTACCTGTTCCATTCCTCTTGTCACTAGACAGGCCCAATATTTTTTGTCGCTAGACAGGCCCAATATTTTTTGTCGCTAGACAGGCCCAATATATTTTTGTCGCTAGACAGGCACAATATTTCCCCATGTTCAATTCCCCTTGTTCGTAGGGTACAAAGTAGGGTCCCGTGAGGCTATAAATCTTGAGGCTATAGTGAAAACGACCAGATTTAACATAGAGGTCTACGTGAGGCTATAAATCTTGTCACCAGGGTACAACCCCTCTAATTTTGACCCTAAAAATCTTGACGCCAGGGTACAAAGTAGGGTCCCGTAATGCTAATTCCCATTTACACCAGGGTACATCCCCTAACTTTAACATTACGGTCTACGTGACGCTATAAATCTTGTCCGTCTATAGTCCCACCCATGTTAAAATTCCCATGTTAAATTCCCATTGACGCTATGCAGGCCCAGGGTGTGCTTTTGACGCTATACAAAATTCCCATTGTCCCTATATCGTCCCAGGGTGTGCTTTTGACGCTATAAATCTTGTCCGTCTATAGTCCCCCCCCCCATGTTAAAATTCCCAATGATGAATTCCCATTGACGCTATACAGGCCCAAGGTGTACCATTTGACGCTATACATCTTGACGCTATACAGTCCCACCCATGTTAAAATTCCCATGTTAAATTCCCATTGACGCTATATCATCCCAGGGTGTGCTTTTGACGCTATAAATCTTGACGCTATACAGTCCCACCCATGTTAAAATTCCCATGTTAAATTCCCATTGACGATATATCGTCCCAGGGTGTGCTTTTGACGCTATGAATCTTGACGCTATACAGTCCCACCCATGTTAAAATTCCCATGTTAAATTCCCATTGTCGCCAGGGTACAACCCCCCTAGTTTAACATAGAAGTCCCATTGTCGCTAGGGTGCCCGGGTCTCATAATGCTAATTCCCATTGTCCGTAGGGTACAAACCCCATTTGTCCGTAGGGTAAAAAGTAGGGTCCCCAAATGCTAATTCCCTTTGTCCGGAGGGTACAAACCCCATTTGTCCGTAGAGTACAAAGTAGGGTCCCCTAATGCTAATTCCCATTGTCCGTAGAAATCTTGTCCGTAGGGTACAAAGTAGGGTCCCGTAATGCTAATTCCCATTGTCCATAGATCGTCGCACTATACTAGTAACCTCCCTCCCGATATTAGTCAGTCCAAGTTTGTTTTTGCCAAGGGGTAAAAATCTGAACAAATCCAAGGAAACTTGATAAGTAATTTCTCTCGTTAAACAAATCGTCCAAGTGACATGGGGGCCTGGAAATTTGGGAGACCTGTAACCCGAGAAGAGACGGAGGGAGTTCTCTGATGATAAGCGAGCAAGGGCTCGGGAATTTAAGGAAATATGTCCGTATTTTATCGCACAGTGGGGAGAGCACATTTTACAATCAAGAGGTCGATGACCCGAAAAAGGAGAGAGAAAGAGAGAGAGAGCGAGAGCGAGAGATAGAGAGAGAAGCAGTAATTTGGAAAGGACCAGAAGCACCAGGTGATGCTGTCATGCCTGCATTGGAGTTCGATCAGTCACTCGATCATATGATAAAATTTGTTCCATCAGTATAACAAAATGACTAACTGAGTTCACATATAATTTGTAACTCTATTTCTGAGAGAAAGCAAAACACTCAACTGTCTTGCTCAAATTCATTTTGTTTATATAATTGATTTAATTATTATATTTTACATACAGGGGCTCGTGTTGTTCTATTCTATATCTCTGCTCAGATCTCTGTTATTCCATCTATTAATTTATGTTTTATTTTATTGTTTACTCGATCCGAGAAATAACACTGTGGTCGATCATCTCCTAGATAACGATAACCAAAAAACCATAAGGAGTGGTGGCGATCACACATCTACACCATCTACCGACAGTAACAAAAATAATTCAATTACACAAACTAATAACGGATATATTAATAGCATACACTGTTATCGAACCTTATCCATCATCTTGTATAATGTTATCATTTACTTCGTGAACAGCACACCTTCTTTAAAATTCTGATCATTCAGTCTCATAAGTATTTCAGCGACTACTATTTTCTCTTTTTTAATTAACGTTTTAAAAATCAATAGCTCGGTATTAAAATGTTTTGCCTGGTAATATAGAACACGAAATATTACATGTTGCACGCATTTTTCTCGTGAATTACAAAATGTTCATGTGAATTATTTTGTTTCATATTAAAACTCTAACATTTCACATGGGATTTCCCCCGACATAAAGACTTGAGCAACGATGTAAGATGATGTTAATTGAAAATTACACTGTTTAAAACATTCAACTTTTCTGTCAATTATTACGACTCTGTGGTCTTAAACTATGTAACATAAAAGAGAGAAAACCAGTAATTTTTGTAGAATTCAACAAATAATTTACTTCCCTAGAGTACAAAGTGAAAATTTTGTAATGTATATGTAATTTAATTATTTGTTTGTTTGTTTTACATTTTTTTTAAATTTTATTCCATTACATGTTATTGTAATGATAACTTTGTCTACTGGATTTGACATTTTTTTTTAGAAATTCAGTTCAGTTCTGTTGACCTGATAAACAACCAGTAGTTGAAACACTGTATCTATTTGCTGACCTTGATTCAGAAACAGTGTCAGTTTTGAGTAAACAACTTTTTTTATTTTTTTAAATTTTTTTCCCAGAGTAAGAACCATTGATTTTAGCTAAAGCCATACCTGGAGTACGTGACAAATAACGTGTTTATTCTTACAAATGTTTGGTTTTCCCAGTGGGATGAAATCTTGACCCCAATCAGGGAATCTGTTTTGTGTCTTAACTTACTGTATAATCGTTTTCTTGAGAAGAACTAGCCAGTCGGGTTCTAAATCTTTGATGCCTAAAGGCGTTTTGTTGTGACCAGTTTGAGTTAAAATTTTATTTTATGGAATTAGTAATTCATTTCCCTGGAGAAACATACAAGTGCTCATCAGAATTTTTGGACAAAGACATTTATTGAAATTATTCGGAATTCAAAAACTGGAATATTATTTTCTGTGATTCAACAAGGAACTGTTGACATAACAGCACTTCAGAGATTATAACGCTGACTATTGCATACGCCATCGCCTTCCATCTTGGAATTTCATTGGGATTCGAACTGTGATTCATTTAGGACTTTTCATTGATAGGAATTTTATTTTTTAAATTCTTGGATTAATTTTGGATTTGATTCGTAAACCGTAAGTCCTTTTTCTCATTTTATACCTTGATTTTCTAGGGAAATAAATTATTTTGTTGAATTTTACAAAGCGTTTTGGCTTCACTCTTTTCATGTTACTTTTGTACGAGCCTAGACACGTAACAATTTAAAAAGAACGTACAGCATTGTGAATAAGTCTCCAATAGTCCTAGAAGGTTTATCACAAGTTTAGAGTATCCCGAATGAATTCCAATGGTGTTACGAATGAATTCCAATTTTGAATGTGCTGATGTACCAATAGACTGAAGTAATGTTTGTGTCCTAACACACTTGATATATCGCATTGATATAATTCCAAAATGTCTTTAAATGAATTCACAATAATCCCCAAAATAGTGATTTAATCCTCAAGTCAATGAGCACTTTGTAATTCCAATGAATAATTTAAATAAATAAATCCTCTCTGATTTCAACTGAACACAGTTAAAAATGCTTCCTCTAAGGACTGATGTCATGACAGGAATAAGGAATTTTTGTTTACTTCTGAGACACAATAACAGAATTAGGATGAGGGTCATTTTCCCATCAAATTCATTTCCAGAACATTGTTTAAAAAAGGTCATGTCTCTTACTAATATTTAGTAAATAACATGGAAAGCATCAGGCAGATCAGGATTTTACTGGGAGAATACCGTTGTGTTAAACTCTGATCCAAGATTTCATGTTCATCGCTAAGTAATAATGATCTTAAATAATCTAAAATCATTGACAAGAATTAGCTATGTAATTACGTTGCTTACAAAAAAGACGTTATTCAAATAGGACCAACCACTACCCTTGATTATTGACAAAGGTAAAACACAATGCCGCATTTTGTTCATGATATACTGCAACAGTCATATTATATAACTACCTTCTTGTTACACGAAGTTTTCTTTTCATCAATCAATCGTTCTTTTTATTTTAACTTTATTTATAGTGTTTAATTTTATCTTTATTTATGGCGTTTTCTTAATTTTTCCTTTGTTGTCCCTTTTTGTGTTGTTTTAATTCTAAGACAAGTTTATTTGACCAAACCAAAGGTAAATTACCTGAAAATGGGAATAAGTCGGTTGCATTTCTTACATTATTATCTTCAGTCGTAAAATCATATAGGTAATTCTATGGTTTTACAGAGAATTCAGATAGGATGTTTGTTCTAGTTATAAGTGCACCAAAACAGAAAGTAGAATTACATTACGATGTTATATTTGCAAATCATGTAATACTTCTACGAGCTAAATTTCCATAATGCTTGAGAAATTTATTCTACAAATTCCTAGTAATTTAGTCTTATGTGTTTAAGTTAGATGTTCTCTGTCAAGTCATCCTTGTTGCAAGTAATTGTAAAGGTACCTGCTCTACCCTGTACATGATCGATATTTTTCTATTTTGGTTTAACTTAATTTTGTTATTTGCATGTAATGTTTAATTGAATCCAAGTCCATCCCACACCTATACATCAGATATAAGCGGTCTAAATTCACTTCTGTTTCGCTAGAAAGAATGACATATTGTTATTTGTTCATTTAAATATACGATCTGTCCCTAACAATCTTGAATTTCTTGCAGAGGATTTCGATGACTTTGATATCATCACTCAAACGGAGACTCAACTTGATAACTATGTTGATGGTGATGATATTAAATTAGATGTGTACCACAAACACATCAGACGTGATAGAAATAATAATGGTGGTGGAACTATGGTCTATACAACAGAAAATTTACTAGCAGTTGTCTGTTGCTCTCATTCGGAACGAGATTCTTTTCGGGATTCCTTTAATATTTGCATATGATGAGCCCTCAGTATTTCTGAAAACTTAATCCTTCTTTGTGTCTTAAACGAGAACTTGCTAAACATTTCAGAAAGCTCAGAGATATTGTGGTACCAAACTCTTAAAAATCTGATAAACGAATTTGCAGAGCAATCATTCGCTCAGCATCTTTACTCAACCTTGTTATCTTATCACCTAATAGAGAAATTATTAATTCGGGAGTTATGTCTACAGAATTGTCAATCAGTGACCACCCAGCCGCTTGTTTATAACCAGACTTTATCACATAGTCGGTACACTTCGTCTACAGTGTGTGCAGTTTCATATTTTTGATATTATACGTGTGAACATATCACTTTATGTGATTCTGATTGATCCAAATAAGCCCATGAAATTATTGTGCAGTCTTCTCTTTACTGATTGGCTGGGATCGTGGGAAAACGTTTTTAACCCCGCCTTCTGGAATGTTTTGTTTTGAATGAACATTTTTTGGCGGCCATTTTTTTAACTCGACTCGCGAAAGGAAATTGAGGAAAAATTATCTCGGCTGTCTGAATATGGATATGTTACCCCCACAGGGGTTTGTTATGTCATGTTTAACAATATCATCATAAGAAAAATGGCGTAAAACTACAAGACAAGAACAACAGTAAGAAGTAAAACTAAGGGTATTGCTTATTTGGTGGCGGAGGGGGGGGGGAGCGGTATATCTGTAACATAGATATAGAATCCACCGTATATACAAGCGTGGTTTAATTGTTAACTTAAAGAAGTAAATAAACTCACCTCTGTTCACAGAAGAATCTGGACATAAATGGGTCTCCTAACTGACAGAACTATATCCAACCACAGCATCTTTACGCAGTATATGGGATGAAAATCCGATTCGAATAGAAATTTGTTTACGTCTTCTGTATAATCTATTGTTCCAAATCAAATACTGCAAATATCCGCTCACAAATGCATTGCAGTAAATGTGGGAAGTTTTGCATCCAGTAATCCTATTTCACATGAAAATCGCAACAATGTAACGTTTAGTTCTGAAAGTGACATTTTAGGGTAAACATGTACTCTACTGTACTGTGTACCGTATCAAACAATGTGGCAGCATCACATCGCATTGATCATTCTGTTTTGAAAAATGATTTTGTCGTTATAAAATGTTCTGTTTATTCGGATGGAAGCTTTTTCTTTGATTTATAGTTTGTAAAAAAGTACAATCTACTTTTACCAGATCAACTTTGTTTGGGACTATATTTCATGCACAGCAAATGAAAGGTGCACCGTCTGTCAGAATGAACGAAATTATTCGTTCTTCTTTCTATCTAAATAATTTCCACTGAAATAAAAACTATGTGATAAAAAGAATCTCAAATGGGTAATGATTTAATATTAAATTTATGAAACTCGTTGAATAATGTCCGCTTTTGCTCGCCAAGGCTCGCAAAAGCTGGACATTATTCAACTCGTTTCATAAATTCAATATTAAATTATTACCCATTTGAGATCCTCTATATATTATAAACCAAATTTATATTTTAGACGGAAAGCGTAGCTTTCTAAATAAGAGGAATTCAGAAGCTTAAAAACTTTAATATGACAAACTTTCACTGCATACACAATTTTAGTCCATGATTCGATATCAACGATGCAAGAAATCAATTAACATCCATTTTAATAGATATGGCAGATAGGTGCATCCCTACAAAGCTAGCAAGTGTTCAGCCTTATGCTTAGCATGATAACTTCCTACCAAGAAACCCTAGAAAAAGAGATCGATTGAGATAAAACGCAAACTGAGTAAATAACCTTTCAGATTGGGCTAAAAATAAAAATTTCTAAAAAAGGTATACAAATTGGAAAGGAAAACCTTTAAAATGTTATGAAACTTTGAAACCCTCAGATCCATTTCAAAAGATATTGATGAAGGTACATGTTAAATTCGTGTCTTCCAGAAGTTTGGTAACACCATTACTTACTTGCTTTGGATATATTTTTTGTTTCTGACCTATGTGTTATTTTTTAGCACTTCTTATTTTTTCTTATTATTTTTATTTTCTTCTACGCTAGTCATATTTGTGCAATTTGCGTCTTTATATTTGTTGCGGAAGGTCTTAGCTAATTTTGTGAGAATTTGTAGCCCGACCATTTGTGCAATATTTGGCAAAAAAATATTTTAAAACCAGTAAAATCCCTTATCTTTCTCAGCTATTCGGAAGGCCTCCTCCTTGTTGCTCTAAAGTCATACTAAATAGTAATGGTGCTTTCTTGTTCTGACGATAAAGGTAGTCATTAATCGTCTCCATCAAACGATCGAAAAAAAAAAAAACGATGTCACCTGACGATGATTGATGAATCATCATAAACGTATGACTAGGTTAGACTTAATTAGAATATTTAAACGCAGTTTAACCCTTCACCCAATCTTCATGAAAAGTTTCTTTCCGGACTTGATCGTGCTACTTAATAATCTGTCATTAAGTCTTTCCATTAGCGGTATGTTAAGATAGATCTGTCATTAGGTCTTTCCATTAGCGGTATGTTAAGATAGATCTGTCATTAAGTCTTTCCATTAGGTGTGTATAAGGATAGATCAGTCATGTAGCAACAAATCAACCATATGCACGCGATGCAACTTTACTGATGTTTAACAACCCAATTATCCCCAGATTTCCATAAAATATGAAACCTTTCGTGAAATTCCTCATTTTGCCACACTTTACATACAAAAAATAAGTCATGAAATGTTTGTGTTTTTCTTATTGTATTTTGGTATTTTGATAATGAGGAGCAATTTAAAAAAAAACCGAACAAGCAAACAACTGAAAACGCCATTGCTTATGTTTAGCCAGATGTATTTGATTTAATTCTTGATGAGAAAGATTTTGCGTTCGGTGTCAATTGTACTGATTTAAGGAGGAACAATATTCAGTGATTTCTTCCCCACAAAAAAATCGAAAGCGTACGTTGTATTTGATATCTAAAAAACGTAATAGTGAAACAATCCTGACTACCTGTCAACTTATATTCTTATAAAGTGCATTTGCAGATATCATTAATGTTTGGGATAATATATAATCTCCTTTTATTGTTTACATTCCCTTCATGTTGAAAACTTGTACCTCTGTTTCCAATGCAAATAATAGTGACTGTAGTAACAGTTTTTGATATATGACCCTTCTACAAAAGAAAAGTAACTTGATACAATATGTAAATCATATAAATATGATTTGTTTAAATATTCATCATCTGGGGGAAGATTTTTGAAGCCCAGTGTGTACATGAGAGGATTGTAAACTGTCTTCACTTACCTTCTATTCTAAGAAAGAAATAGGCAATTGTATCCAATTTTCTCCAGGATTTAGGTAATATTCATGTAAATTCATAATTTTTCGTCACCAGTGTGATGAAACTGTTAATCATCAATGTTGAATATTTGTATAATTTACTGTGAAATAATTGCTATTTTTTATCGTTTGAAATCGGGCGCCATTTTTTGCTACTGTGTGTATTGGGCGCTCGGCTTTCCACTAGGAGGCACTCAGGTTAATCTTTCCGAATTCTTCCATATTTAGTCATATGCGTCAAAACTTTGTCATGAATTTCCCGAGTGTGTTCTCAAAACCTATAAATAGGGGTGAGATCCGCCGTTTTGGCAGTTGTGGTTCTGCTGTACTCCAGTAAAGGTCTCAAGACTAAAACAGAACAAAAGTCTCTTGTAATAATTTCAAGCATCAATACAATAGCAAGGTAGACTAGTCACTATAATGTTTCTCTGAAGTTGTTTCAACGTTTATTTCCTAGTTATATCAGATAAAAGTTCCAATAGAAGGATTTAGCTGACGACACTATTACTGTGTCGTCATCAACACTGCCTCTGCTATCCATTGGAAATTTAGTATTCCGATTGGCATTATCGAATTTCCTACTCAGTTACATGTATCACTTTGGACTCACTAATTTCCATCCATTTTGTAGTGGTTGCATCATTTAGATGTCGAACTTAATATACGCGACACGGGGCCCCGAGTGGCCGAGTGGTCTAAAGCGCTCTCCGTTACGGATCACTGCCATCTCACCTCTGTCTGCGTGGGTTCGAGTCTAGGATTCGGCGAATGTGGATATGTGAGAAAGCTTGCCAGTAGCTTCTCGTGGGTCGGTGGTTCTTTCCGGGGATTTCCCGGTTTCTTCCTCCACCATTAATACTGGCCGCCATGTATAGCCTATCGTGTGCTGAAAAATGGCGTTAAGCCCCACAACAACAACAACAACAACAACAACATATACGCGACACAACGGCACACTTTGTCGCTACAAAACGACACACATTGTCGCATTCAACCCACACGACACACTTTGACATCCGGTTCCAGACTGTGTCGCTCAAAACGACAGACTGTGTCTCAGCCAGCAAACGCGACACACACACACTATTAACATCCGGTTCCAGACTGTGCCTCTATCATATTTACCATTGGACTATAAAACACAAACCCGAGTCTGGTTCCGAACCTTGATTACGACATATGAACAAATTTTGAGAACTATTAACTTATTTTTCTCTGCAAGATTAGTTTGGGAATTGGGATCATCTGAGTTATAGATTATATGAATTAGGACAAATGAAACATTTATGCTGATTTGCACATGTAATTTACCACTGAAACTATTGTTGTTATTTCAACATGCTTTATCAAACATCTGTTCTGCATATTTGCAAATATTATATTTCACAAATTTGAGCACTAAATTTTCTGAGAAAACACACAGAAATCTGGAAGTCATATAATAAACTGTGTTGACTATTTCTATTTGTTTAGTTTTGTGCTTTTATCATCTAAATAAGGACCTTTGATTGGTGAACACACCATTTCTTGACACTACAATACACTGGAGAGATTTATTAACTGAAAAAGGCGTGAGCTGTCCATCTATTCCATTTTATTTGACCTTGACCCTTGACACGTTACAATATTACCCAAATTGAAAACGTATTATTAGTGGCAGTAACGGTGGTGCTAATAGCAGACTATTTCGTGTTTTTCCGTTTCCTGATGGAATCAAAATCTTTTTGTTAATCATTCATTATGTGAAAAGAATAATAATATAATTATATTGTTCGACTCTTATGGTCTTAATTAAAGTAACAGAAAAGAACGAAAAACAATAAGTTTAGTAAAATTGTTCAAATAATTTATTTCCCTAGAACATTAAAACCCCTTACACTATTGTGAATTAAATCCCAAGTAGTCGAAACGTATAGGGTATTCCGAATGAATTCCAATCTTGAATGTGCTGATGTACCAATAGCCTGGTATAGTGTTTCATGTGCTAACAGTCTTGGTGTATCACAATAATATAGTCCAAAATGTTTGTAAATGAATTCACAATAATCCCAAAATAGAATTTAGTTTTAAAGTTTTATTGAGCATTTTGAAATTCCAGAGAATAATTTAAAAAAATAAATCCTCTCAAATTAAAAACTGAAAACAACTAAAAGACTGATTTCACCTCGGATGTTAAGATTGTATAAAGAATTTGTCCTTTATAAAAAAAAAAACAACCTAAGACACAATATGAGGACCTGGATGAGGGTCAAAAGTTCATTTCCAGCAAATTCTTAGTTATAAGCAAGATCAGATCTATTACTAATACTTTAGAAAGAACTTGAGAAACGTCATGTAAACCATGAATTCCCGAGGGGAAAACCAAAATCCTGAACTCAGATCCAGCCATATACGTTTGCATACAAGTAATAATTATCTTAATATATAATCTACAATGATAGACAAACATAATGTATGTTATTTAAATAGAAGACATTAGTCAGGTAGGCCCAATCTCCTACCCTGAATTTTGGGCCAAAGTAAATCACACAATACAAATTAAATGTACATAGCATATAATCATGGACAAAAAACAAGACACAGAACAAATGAAATATACATAACTGTATACAGAATTGACAGTGGCATGTAAGTTATCTAATTACAACGTCACCAGTATAGGTGGAATGAGTTGAAATGTGTTGTACATTTTCTTAGTAATATGTATATGTTAGGAATTCTCTAATTTCTTCATGTTCATTTTAGTTCTTCTCGTTGTTGTTGTTGTTATGATTGTTATTATTACTATTATTTTATTATTATTATTATGATTATTATTATTATTATTATTATTATTATTATTATTATTATAGAATCAGAAAATGCAATTTACAAAGATACTTACAAGAGCAAACCAAGAAAAGGAAGGGAGATTCCACTACCTGATCGAAATAGGAACTCCGAACGTTATTTGGTAACAGCCTCAGATTTAGATAATAAAGCAGCCTAGAAAATGCCTACAGTCTCTCTTTCTTAAATCACCCTGATATTTCCCACCGAACGTGTAATCCCTGTCCATCGGATCCACGTTCGACAGAAAACATCCAAGTGTTCATCTGTTACCCTCGCTGTTCCTGCACTTCCATTGTGAATGGAGCTGATTCTCTCCCATAATATCCCAAACTGAAATATGAAAGTCGATCATCTGATCAGTCTGTCAGTATTCCTGGCTCTAATATCTTTCAACAGATATATCTTTCACAAACTGAACTCGTGACCAGAAAGTGAGGATTCAGTTTCTGCCATCTGAACAGCCCGATTTGGCTACCGTTGTATGTTCTTGGAAATCGGGTTCAAAATAATTATGCTTGTAATATAAATGTCATGATTGAAATTTTCAGCAAATTGTATAAAAAGCATTTTTTAAATAAAAATTCTTGTAATGCAAACATGTATTTTTTTTCTTCAAAATCAAGACTGTGCTTTTATGTGCGAAGTGTAAAATCCCTCGCATTGCATAACGCATTTCTTCTTATATTCTAAGTCAGCAAATTTAGTCAGTAATATTCATACAAGGTGTGTTGAGTAAGCAAAATTCCTTTCTGTGACGGTATTAGATAAAGTACATGTATTTCGTGGGAGAAAAAGCTGTTGCAGCTGATTTTTATGTAATGACGTATTCAAACTTAGAGAACAGACAGTAGAAAGTTCATGAATCCTTGAGTTCTGGCGGAAACTGAAAAGTGTACAGTCAGCGATTATAAGGTAAGCAAGCATCAAAACGCATGTCCTTATTTGGTTTTGAGGGATACCACCCAAATCGAGTATAAGCAAGATTCGTCTCTGCTGGGCCAGTTCATTCAGCCAAGAACTCATGAAGTCCACATACAGTGAACCCGTACCGCTCTCAGCTTTCCCAATGATGTAGGCAAGATCCACACTGTTATGGGTGACACCCTTTTTAAGGGAGCGTGGATTCTATCACACTCTCTAACCATGTGTAAAAGACAAAACATTTTATAACCAGAATTGATTATGGGAAAGACATTTCTTTAAAAGCTAATTTTTTTAATCATAAAATAAATATACAAAATACCTAGGAAATTGTCAAACGTTTTCTTACATGTAGACTTAAAATTATTAAGAATACCGTAATCGTGTCATATTCCATGGGTACTAAACGAGCCTTAAATTGGACCATTGTTTCTCTAAGTTTTGAAAATATATTATTCATCAATTAAATTTGAACTAGCTAATCTTTTCACTGGGACATTGGATTGTTTTACATTAAACAGATGAGTGGGTAACGAGTGGCACATAACAAATAATTAACATCATTGACTTATATCATTAGTATATAACAATCCAATAAGTGAAAGGAAAAAGAAATGTACTGTCATTGGTAATGTCATTAGTAATGTCCGCTTTTCAGAACATTTTGCAACAAATCTTTTGGAGTAAGTTAAAGTGATCTTCAGGAAATACAAAAAACAGTCTCTAGTCAACGTTATATTTACAAAGTGTAAATTCACTGGAAGCTCTGTACAGCATGGTGAATTTTGTTAGATAGGCTCTATATTTGAAACATTTCAGTCCACACTACACAACAATCATTTTTGAAGTCGTTCTTCCAAATATTTAGTTAGAGATAAGGTTCCAACTCTGAACTGTGGGTCTATTTTTAACGTTATCTTCAAACCTGTGTAGCACTTTCGATAATAATAAATATAATTTGGCTTTGATAGGAAAAGAAAAATAATCTGCCAAGGTATCGATCAAAGTTGTTCTAACGAGTCAAGAGTGAAAATGGATACGTGGAAGAAAATATCTTTGCGAAGGAAAGACGAGAAGGCCGAAAGCTCGTTTCAAGTTTATGTAAGAAGTTTAACAGTAAAATGTGCTGCCAGGGTTTCTTGTTTCCTTCCATCCAAAATATTACCCCCAAACGTATTACGGCTTAAAGAAGCTTGCATATTTTACAGTCTACAGTCCTCAAGAGACTTAGGGTACAGTATGTTTGTATCGTAACACATGTGTGGTCAAGGATAGTAATTTATAAAAGGATCACCTGTTCATCGGTGATTGAAGGCTTGCGTAATAGCACAGCATGCAGAAAATATGCTGCCAGAAAGCTGCTCTTAGTAATTTTCCACCAAAGTTCAAAAATCGTTTTGAAGAGAAGCAAGGACAATAAACGTTTAGTAAATCAACTCCTTTGACCAAATTTTGAGTAATGTGTTGTAGAATGACTGAATAACATGCAGTTATTGAGAATTTATATGCATTCTTTTTGATTTTGCAAGATGATGCGCCTGTCAGTTTTAACTGCCGCAATGTTGATGTATGTTCATTTGAAGATCGTACCTTCTCCCATCATTCTGCAACAAAAAAATACTCAATTATATTGTGTCAAGTAGAGATGTTGCCCGCCTTATCATTTACTCTGCGTGCCTTTAGGATGCCGTATTTTTGTCCACTGAAGCCAAGATGTCTTGCGATATAGTTTTCTTAAATCACAATTTGACGTTTTGCTTGCTTAATGGTATAACAAGTCTCTTAATGTTCGTCTTTTGACCCCTGAGAGCAGTAAATTTGTCGGTAAAAATGCATGTTAATTTCACCCCTAAATTCTTCTGTGAGTCATGATGCTTATTATACATCCATATCATCCATTAACAGCTCTAAAAGTAAATAATTTATTTCTTCTGGCAGGTACTGCTTTTCACGAAGATGGCAAATCATAGTTCTCGGCAAATTAAACTGTAGCTTAGTTCAGATGATACTTAACCATTATGAAAATATACATTGCTGATTATAATGTTGACTCTGACCTGCTGTAACCGTACCTGTATAATTTTGATCTAAATTAATAATAATGTTAAACTTCAAAGCATTTCGGATCACTTGATGCACGCCACGAAGAAGATCAGTGAACGTAAAATTCTTTGGTATTTAGCAGTGAATGTAGAAACTTAGCACAAATTATCAACAAAATGTGATAAATCAACTACTTTTGAATAGACTTTGATTTCACGAAGTCTGATACTTACCATATTTAGCCCTTTTAGAGTTAGACATGAATACCAAAAATACCATATGGAGAGAGAGAGAGAGAGAGAGAGAGAGAGAGATTCAAAATATACCAATGAGAAACACCACATAAAATACTGATTAGAGTTTTGATGATATGTGTGGGGTTTTTTTCAGTCAAAGTATGTTTTGTCTCTAGAAATATCTAAATTCATAACATATATTAATATAGAAACGTGGAATAGTATTTTTCGGTATATGACAATGACCATCTGATTAAAAGATAGGCGAAATTACTTATTGTTTAATTTCGTTCATCGCTATCGGAAATCGGGTGTACACAATCAATGAAGAATAAATCTACTTAATATCACATGACATCAGGCCTGCATTTTGACAACAAATCTTGACTTCAGTTTGCATCGATCTGATTGCTTAAATTTAAATCGGACTTCAAATTGACCAATCGCATGTTCTAATTCTTGACTTAATGTTTAGACTTACTTTGGTGACCTTTGGGCTAGAAAGCATATAAATGACAAATTAATTCTATAACGCCAACCACGAGGCTGTCTGGAAAAATATTACTTATATACGGGTATACGTCAATCAAACAGCATGAAGCACAGACGTATGAAGTACTAAGAATGAAACTTCTTGTTCTTTTAAAATACAGCTTTAAACTTGAATTGATTGTTGAAAATACAATCAAAATTGGCTACAAAAATTAAAAAAAAAGAAAATTTAATATTAAATTTCTTATTAAAATTGTACACAAAGCCTTTTCTTTCACTTAAAATTTAGGACATTTGGCTGTCTTTTCTCTTGTAACAAGTAAATTATCTGAGCCAGTTATTTTCATTTTCCTTCATATTTCGATAAATTAATTCTGTTAACATTATAAAAATTGTAATTGTTTTATTTGATCAACATTCTCTAAATATTCAATATTTTTAAGAATTTGCTTTTCCGGTTGATCTTGTTGTCTATGTATATGAAGGTTTTTGACTTTTGTTATACACTATTTTATCAAAGTAAAATCAGGCATCGGAATCCAGTCAATTTTCAAATGTAAGGCTTCACTCCAGATATATGTGTACTGGCTTTTACATTGGGAATTGTCTTGTTGACTACAGATATATGTGAATTGGCTTTTACAATGGGGAACTATAGAAACAATATCTCGATCATTTTGGTAGGAGCTATTCAAGTTCTTAAAGGTTCTGTGTTTCTCAATTTCTTTCTTAAAAAGTTTGATTAATTTTTTCTTACAAGAGATCGATAGGTTTCATTCCATAGCTCTTTAAATGAATCTCCACAAAATTAAAACATACTTTATGATTCAAAGAAATAAATCGAATTTAGCTGGTTAATGAATTTATTTTTCTCCATTATAATATTGAGTATTTCAAATGTCAATTAAGTTATATTCTACACATTCCACAGGAAACTTTTCAAGAGGTGTATGTAATTGTTGTAAGGGATTGTGAAAAATTCATCTTAGATTTTTTAGATTGTTCTAAAACAAGAGTTCCTGCTTCTTATGACCTACAGTGATAGTACTCATATTGTTCATTCTCATTCCAAAGAAGGTTTTATTAGGAATATTTGCCAAGTTACTAGTTGATGATAACATTAATTTCTTTATTTTGAAGTTTAAAATGTATGATGGGAACTTGAGAAGTTCTGAATAATTTGTTACAGCTTTTAACTTTGCTGAACTTGTCAATAAATTTAACGACAAGTGATACACTAAATAATGCTCTGTAAAAGTATATGCAGCTGCACGTGCAGCAAGCCGGTCTTTGTCGGATGCATGCGTGTGCCGTAAGATAGGTAAATGACAGTGACCTAAAATGTCGGAGAAGGAGAACAATTCTGTTACCGAGCAAAGATCATACTGTAAAATGCGGGCTCTCTTACGTTACTTTTCTAGTGATACTGGAATAAAGTTTTCGGATCTAATTCTCAATAATGTCGTAGAATTTTGAGGCGATTTCATAGTCACAAATCCCTGGAAGATAATTCTTGTTCTGGAATACATTTTCTGCGATTGCTGGGTCGATTTGGCTCCTATTAAGATGGAAGTTGATGAAGAAGTTCGATACATAGTGGAATATACTTTTATCAACCGCAAATTCGTTAGCAGTTTTTTTTTATACACTGAAGAATCATTTGAAGCTCAAGAAAGGTTTGTATGTCCCACTTATTAACTGATGATCAAAAGCAAACTCGGTTTGGATATTGCCAAACACCTATTCGCTAAATATTAAAAGAGTGACTGGAAACGTTTTAATGAGATTTTCACATGTGATGAAACATGGATTTAATTTTTGGAGCCTGATTCGATTAAAAAAAAAAAAATTAAAGTTTCGATCAGAGAAAATGTAAAAAGGCCACAAATTGTTCGACATGGTCACACAGTCAAGAGAGTTTTATATGAATTATTTCTCGACTAAAAGTCCAGGTCGTCCAGGTACCTGACTCTGTCGGTGACACTAGACATTTGTTATGCTTCCTGTTACGACTCTATGGTCTTAAACTAAGTAACAGAAAAGAGCGAAAACCAACAGGCTTAGTAAAATTCAACAAATAATTTAATTCCACAGAATACAAAGTGAAAATTTAGCATGAACTTACAGTGTTATGAATTAAATCCCTAACAGTCCTAAAGGTTCTATCGCAAGTCCAAAAGTATAAAGTATCCAGAACGAATTCCAGTGGCATTCCGAAAGAAATCCAATTTTGAATGTGCTGGTGTACAACAGCCTGGATCAGTGTTGATGTCTTGATGTATCCCAATGATATAATCCAAAAGGTCTCTAAATGAATTCACAATAATCCCCAACTCGTGATTTAGTCAAAAAGTATGAATGATCACTTTGTAATTCCAATGAATATTTTAAATGAAAAAAATCTTCCCAAATTTTAACTTTAAAAAATAAAGACCCACTACAAATGTTAAGGTAGGAATAAATAATTATGATGTAAACATCCTTAATATAAAAACCTATGACACTATAAGAGGACCAGGGTGAATGCCAAAAGTTCATTTCCAGGACATTCTAAGTTGCACACAGGGTCAGAACCCTTACTAAAATTTAACAAATATAGGGTAACCAGGAATTTCAGAGAGGAAGACCAATGACCTAAACTCAGATCCAAGTAAACGTGTTGCCTCATAGGTACTATTTCTAACACCGGAAAAGGTGGACAATTAAAATTTAAATAGCTCCGAGCCCCCGGTCAGCAATGCCGACAGTCTATGTATGTAAGAACTCAAGGTGAAAGATATAATAATTTAATAAAATATATCAAACGTATTCAACTATTTCATCGACAAATTTCTCAGTCGCAACTTCTTTTGAACAAATTCAAAGAATGACCTATTCACAGTTGCCAATTACTATCATCATATGAAATTAAAGTCTTAAGTGAGAGTGTTTCCCTTCGGTATTGATTTTGTTACTCATCTGTCCGCCTCTTGTTTCTCTTTTGGTACTTCCAGTATCCTTGACTACGGGCTTTCCTGGCACTTCCGGGTCCGTCCTTCCGACGCTTGTGGTACTCTCTTCCACGTGTTCCTTCCGACACTGCGGCTCCCAACAAACTGCTTACGTCACAATAGACCTCCAACGTGATCTCCATGTGTCTTCCCTCTCTCCGATCCTCGGTTGTCGCCTCTACACCCAACCGGAAATCTTCCTGCGGAATTAGAAGGGACATATAATCGTGTCTCCTTGCTCTAATCTCAGGAGAATTAACCACACTCTGACAGACCTTTCATCAGATTAATGGCGAATAAATTATCAGGTCAACTCACGGACTCACATCTAAATATTTCACACACGTTTTGTTCTATAATGATCGTGCTGTAACAATAACAATATTATCAATGACCTCTGAAACATGCATACACATATCTAATGGTTAACTTCTCGATATAGTAAACTATCATCATCAACAGCAATCATATGCATATCCTACACTACGAATTATAAATGACACCTTCAAATATGCAAATACCTAATTACATGTGTACAAGTCCAACAATGACTAACTCTGCATAATTCACAATCTCTATATTCATATACTAATAAAGCAAGTACAAGTTCTAACACAATTCACTAATAAATTCAGTTAGGCATTACAAGGCAACATAGTACATTACACAATCCAACAATGTACATACGTTAATCTTGCATGTTAGTAATTCGCTATAAGATACGTTACGATGCATTGATAATTCAGCTATACATGGAAGATTCCAGTTCTAATAAATTAAATGTACATAATAATGTATCAATCTTACAACACCTAATTATGAAAGTGAGACAAATTCGGGCGAAGATAAATTAACTCAATAAACCTTTGTTCGCAGTCCAAACTTAGAATTTCTATAGAGTTCCCTTCAGCCTTTTAACGAGCGCACAACTTCGGCACTCGGAGTACAGTCTAATGTCTCCCAACTTCTCTACGATCTACCTCTACCGACGATCAAACATGTACTAACGGAAAAATGGATTTATTCCGAACAAATTGCTTACTGGTCTCTTTGAAAACTGCCCTGGGGTAATTTATCACTTACCTGTTAATCTCGGATTTCCGGTCCCCAAAAAGCCCGAACTTGCTCCAAGCCGGTGGTTACATCACTGACTGAGTGCAAAACAAACAAAGGCGTCTCTACCTTCTCGTAGAATTCCCTTTGAATTTAACTCGAACGGGTCGTTGCGTAATGGTTAAACAACAGACAGTTTCTTTGTCCAGAATCGGTCTATAGTTGTAATCTTACATAATACGTATTAACATTATTCCAGGTGTTCTTAACTACGAATTAACTTTAAGAAAATATGTGTATACATGAATTATGAAGCATCATCAAATTTTCCCCTCAAAATGACACATTCCAAAGTGTTGCTAAATGTTGCGAACACTACGGAACCATCCGTACGCGCACCGATACTCTAGGTATCTATCTATTCCGTATCAAACTTGTTCTTTCCGCCCACTCTAATCAAAAGACATTTGTAGTTTTGTCAATATCATCCATACAGCCCTGATTTATCTCCAAGTGATTTTTGACTTAATCTTTTTATCAAAGATTATCTGACGGGCAGACGATTTGAAAGCCAATGTCTGCGCTTGGTAAGCGGAACGTGGTTGCTGTGAAAGAGGAGGTGGGCGATATAAGGTGGGTAGTTGATAAAGCTGCTCGATACACAATAGAAGATACTTCTGTTATCACGAGCTTTAATTTGTGAACTGATTTTAATATCTTGAAGATAATCTTAAGTTCTGAAGGTTTGTGCAAAATCGATCCTGCATTTATTGACGGCTGATCAAAAACAAACTTCGGCTGATATCACCAAACAATGACTCGCCAAAGATGAAAAGAGTGATCAGAGACATTTGAATGAGATTGTCACAGGTGATGAAATATAGATTTGCGTGCTTTTGTTGTTTTAGAAAACAAGCGAGCAGAGATTTTGACAAAAAGCTCTGCATAATCTGACAGTCAAGTGAGTTTCATAAACATTATTTTTCGATAAAAAAAGTACCTGAATTTGACTCCTCCAGTGTTGCTGGACATTTATATACCCCAAAGTATTGCCAAAAACTGTGGAACACTCCAGAACCACAAATACGTGCGCCGGTATCCGATGGATCCATTCACTCCATAACAATGCACCGGGGCATAAATCCTCCTTCGTGAAAGAGCAAGCATCCAAACTTTACAACATCCTTCACACAGCCCCGATTTAGCTTCGAGTGATTTTTGGCCAAATCCCGTTATCAAAGATTCGATGAGGGTGTTATGTGTAGGCTCGTACAAAAGTAACAAAAGAAAAGAGTGAAGCCAACAAGCTTTGTAAATTTAATAAAATAATTTATTTCCCTAGAAAACAATGTAAAAATAGGAAATAGGACTTACGGTTTGTGAATATAATCCAAAAGTTAATCCTACAATGGAAAAATATAAGTCCTATCACTAAACAGTTCTAATTGAATCCAGGTTCGAATCTCGATGACGTTTCAATATGGAGGCGATGACGTCAGATAAGGTCGTTGTACTGGTGGCAATAGATCCTCGATTGAATCATAGTTTATAATGTTTCCGTTTAGAATTCCAGAATAAATTTCCACTGAATGTCTTTCTCCCAGAACTTTCATAAATATGAAGCACTTGTGTAGTTTTCTAGAGAATGAATTATTAAATTCCAAAAAATAGATGAACTTCAGAACAATCTGGCAACAACAATAATTACCTCTTGAGCCCTCAAGGTTTAAATACAACTCAATAGATCTAGTAGAAAATGGCTGTTTTAAACCTCGATTTTAGATCACATGGTGTCTCACGTGACGGCTACCTGATTTACTAATTTGAACAGCGCAATAAAAAAAATGCCATTTATCACGTATGCAAGAATAGCCCTATCTAAGAATCAAATTCTCACACTGGAAATAAAAAAAAAAGAAAGACTGTTTACAATTCAGCTAACACGTGGGCCGAAAATGACCTTGGTAATAGCCAATCGTATTCACCCGATGTTTACAAGATCTACGAACCAAGATGAGCTAAAAATAGTGCTTAAGCAACGGTTACATTCTAATCGGGTCAAGCTAATTTTCCGAAAATAGACTCAAATCCAATGAAAATTATCATTACAATAAAATGCAATGAAAGAAAATTAAAATAAAAAGAATTTAAAACTTACACACAAGTAATTAAATTACATATTCGTAACAAGGGACATACGATTTGAAAGCCTTCACACGGTTACAAGTAAAGTTTTCTATTGTATGAACAACTTACCAAAACGTGAATACAAAACGGCATTTAATAAGTGTAATATCAGACTGAGAGAGTGTGTAGAGGTGCATGGGGAGTGTTTCAAGTTGACGCACCGACGTACTGTTCCTTAAGAACTGAATTGAGTTGTACAGCTCAGCAATATTCAGGACTTTGTAAATACTCCCCGTATATATGTGGGCTTGACAATGAAACACCTAATTTAGCACATGTTATGAGAAAAGTCAACTTACATTTTCTTTTAGAAAATGAACGGTATTCATTAATTAAAATTAGAAAGTTTTTTTTTATAAAAGATGTAAACTGTATACAAAAGCTCTGTACGTAAATAGATTGTAGCTTGATTGCCTTACAGTTATTTAGTAACTAGGCAGTTGGAGTAAAGTGCCTTAATAATAATAATAATGAGGACTTTGTATAGCGCCTAATCTTTAGAAGCTCTAAGCGCTTTACAACATTTGACAACATTTAAAAAACATATATAATGATATGATTACAAAATTAAAAACCAACACCACGAAAGTAGAAACAGAAAATATGCTGTAAATATTTAAGGCAAGGATACATTATTAGGTCTTTAAGTCTGTTCTTGCAGTTGAGATAGGTGAGTTTTAAGAGCGCTCTTGAATGAGATCACTGTGTCTTTGTGTCTAAGTGTAGTGGGCAATTCGTTCCACGTTGCTGGGCCCTGGTATGCAAAAGAGCGTTGTCCATATGATTTCATCTTCATAGTGGGAATAATGGGAATACGAGTGTCAGAAGAGGAGCGTAAGCATCTTGCAGGTGTGTACACATGGGTGAGGTCAGATAGGTATGTTGGACTGGAGCCCGTCAGTGAAACGTAGCACAGAGAACAAATTTTGTGTTTAATTCTGGATCGTATGGATAGGCAGTGTAGGGTACAGAGCAGGGGAGAGGCGTGCACTGATCGTGGTACTCTAAGGATGATTCGAGCAGCTGTATTTTGAACTTTTTGAAGTTTCTGAAGTAGATATTGAGACGAACCAGACAGAATTGAGTTACAATAGTCCAGTCTTGAAAGTACTAAGGAACACACAAGTGTTTTAGTGGCATCAACTGAAAGATACTTGCAAATGGAGCTGATTCGTCTCAGCTCAAGATATGCAGCCTTGCATATGTTCATGACATGTTGGTGCAATGAGAGAGTACTGTCGAGAGTGATACCGAGGTTTCGTACTGACTGTGTGAATTTAATGTTGGTGTTGCTGATATTTATTGTCTGAGGTAAAGAATGTGAATGAGAAAGTCTTTGTGTTGTAATCAGGATGGCTTCAGTTTTATCATCATTCATCTGCAGCTTGTTACATGTCATCCATGATTTCACATCGGAAATGCACCTCTCTACGCCTTGGATGGTAGCTTCAACTTCAGCTGGATGGCTAGATTTGTATATTTGGATGTCATCAGCATACAACTGGTGAGACACTGGATGATGATCTATGACACTTGAGAGTGGCTGAGTGTATAGAATGAAGAGATAGATCAACTGGGCTGGAGTGTTTTCCATTTGCGGACACAATTTGTGTCCTGTTGACCAAGTAGGACTTGAACCATAGTAAGGCCGTATCATGAATGCCAAATACATGCTGGAGACGGTGAAGTAATATATCATGGTCTATAGTGTCAAATGCTGCAGACAAGTCAAGGAGAGTGAGGACTGTAATCTTTCCGCTATCCAAAGCAGAGAGAAGGTCATTGATTACTTTCAGAAGAGTAGTTTCAGTACTGTGGCAAGGGCGATATGCAGACTGTACATTGCTAAAAAGACTGTTTGAATTTAGATGAGATACAAGTTGGGATAGAACAACTTTTTCTAAGATTTTTGACATGAATGGCAGATTAGAAACTGGGCGGTAGTTCTTTAAATCATTATGGTCGAGTGTTGGTTTCTCCAGCAGAGGCTTTACAATGGTAGTTTTGTAAAATGATGGGAATTCCCCAGATGAGAGAGAGGCATTAATAACATCAGTTAGTGAAGGCAGTATTGGATCCAAGCACTCTAGCAGCAGTGACGTCGGAATCGGATCCAGTTCACATGACTTTGGTGCACTCTTCATCACGATTGTACGTACTAAATCCATAGAGACAGGTTCAAATGCTGCTAACGGTTGCCGCTGAAATTCTGTATCGCAACTGTATGGTGACGACGAGTCAACTGAAATTGTGTTGTCAAGTTTATCTCTGATGGTTTGTACTTTGTCACGGAAGAAATTTGCAAACAGGTCCGGAAGGTCGACTAGAGAGAAGGTAGCTGGAAGTGGTGTACATTTGTTCCTTGACATCAGCTTGTTAGTAATCTCAAATAGCTCTTTGCAGCTGGAACTTTCCATGATTTTAGTACTGTAGTGGGCTGATTTAGCTGCATGGACTATGTTTGTGACATTCTTCTTAGCGGCATCATAGATCTGCTTATGAATAGTGAGTCTGGTGGAAAGCCAAAGCCTCTCAGCTTTACGGCGGTCTCTTTTAGCAGTGCGAAGCTGGTCCCTAACACTGCTATACCACGGAGAACACTTCTGAATTGCTACTCTGCACTTGGTTGCTGGGGCATGTTTGTCGAGCAATGAACGCAGGCAGTTATCAAGTTGTTCTGATGTAGTAGGTAAGCTAGTTGTTAGGTTTGCTTGGATGTCATGCATTAGTTTGGTTCTGTTTATCATACGGAGGTTTCTCTTAGTAGCGAATAAAGGTGGAGGGTTAGGGACTGATACGTCAAGATGGCATGTAATGCAGAGGTGATCTGATGAAAGTTCGTGGGACACCAGGGAGGACTGAAGAATATTATCATCAGGTCTGTAAAGAATCCAGTCTAATATGTGACTATGTTTGTGGGTGGGTTGGCTAACTGACTGTTTGAGGTTGAAAACGTGAATGGAATCTAGGAGTTTCGATATGCATGGGTTTCCAGGACGGTCAAAGTGAAAGTTGAAATCTCCAAGAATAATCAGGTTGCCACCTATCAAATGTCCATACTGCAGGAGATTCGGAAACTGCTCCAAAAAGAGAGATTCTGTCAGCTTGTTTTTTTCTACTAGGAGGAGGGCGGTAGAGGCAGAAAAAATGGACCGACCTTTGTTCCAGTGCGAGTGTAGTTTGGACTAGTAGCGTAGTTTGGACTTGCCCAAGGACACACTACGGCTGCTGACCCAGGTTGGTCTGATATTAGGATTCGAACCCGTACCCTTTCGATTATGAGTCCCGGCACGTTAATCATAGAACCACAGCGGCTCCTCAAGTAGCAACGGAGGCACGATTGTAAATATGGGTGTAGTGTGCCTAGTTTTCTCACACTCCTGCATATATGTGTGTAGTGTGCATAGTTTTCTCACACTCCTGCGTATTTCTGGAGATTATATGCTTGATAAAAACGTGTTTTATGTTTCATTTTTCAACGTGTGATTCGTTATTATTCCTTTTCTAAAACCCTTTCCTTTTTACCATTTTCAAAAGTTTCAGGTACTAATGAACACGATGAAAATTACTCAGGTTCATGTCCTACCTTAGTAGACATGTTTGATATACAATGAAAAGATAAGTAGAACATGATGATTGCTGTTTTATTCAATCATGGCATTGCTGAGTATGTGGAACATTAAAAAGCAGTAGGAGAAAACCCCAACAAATTATTATAACATATAAGTACATTTGTTTATTTTATGAATAGTCATTATGGAGTGGAGATGTAGCAGCCACATCAATAATTACATTCACTGACAGGAATATATGAAGCTCACGCAATCAGACTAGATAATCTCCCTTCACGAAGAAAAAAAATACAATTACTAGTTACAAATAAACTACATGTATGTATGCATGTATGTATGTGTGTGTGTGTGTGTGTGTGTGTGTGTGTGTGTGTGTGTGTGTAATGAAAAAAATCTAACCTTCCCATTGCAGCTTTGTCAAAATTACAGCCAGTCATTAATTTTGCACCCGGCGCATAGTTTGCGCTAATATCTACCCTAGTAATTACAACTTTATGAGTTTATTTTCTTTCTTTCTTTCTTCTTCTTGTTCTTGTTCTTCTTTTTATTATTATTATTATTATTATTATTATTATTATTATTATTATTATTATTATAGTTCTTGTCAATTATTTTAAAATCTTTCCTTGAAAACCTCCTTGCATAACTCTACCTGGATATAATTTTTGGCTTCGATCTCTCACCACGCTTTGTCTCGTATTTTGTTCATAACTTAGAATTAGGTGAAAACCTACTGCCTGGTTCATTATGTGATAGACGTAAGAACCAGCTCATCTATTCCTGCACAACTTTGTATTATTATATCTCTTGTTGTAAATTGCCCCTAGTGATTCTAACATGTAGGAGTCCAGAAGATTTTTTAGTTTTTAGATTTTGTGTTAAGTGTCTGTTTTGTATATTTATTTTTTTTCTCCTCTGACGAAGAGCTTGCTTAGCGCAACACGTTGGGAAACCATTTTGAATTTGCGCAATTGTCAACACACACACACACACACACACACACACACACACACACACACACACACACACACACACACACACACACACACACACACACACACACACACATCCAAAACCCCCCCCCCACTTGGTGGTTACATCGTTCAGCTCGTGAAATCTGAAGCATTGGGAATCAATTTCAGTGGACTAAAATATTAAATACTGCATAAATTGCAAACTATTAAATTTTGGGGGTCGGCAAAATATAAAGAATGATTACATTTTTATCAGCTACAGAGACAGCAGTATATGCATTCATTCCAAATGAACCCGTCCTAATGATCAAAACAAACAATAAAAAAATCAGCAAGGAAACTCGAAACTCACGTTGGTACATATTAAAACCTTTTCACAATTAAAACTGTTATGTGATCGATCTCAGGTCGAGGCAACTTAAACACATCAACATTTTGGCAAGTAAAAGTAGAACATAGATGATAGTGTAGGAAAAGACCACCTCCGTTCATGAAAATCTTCAGTGATGCAATATGTCGAAGGAACTTATATTTCTTGCTTAGTAAGCGCCATATTTGTTCAGATTTTCTTAAGTTTAAATATGCCTGCAGAGACATTGATTGATCACAATTACTTTTATCTAAATTGTCATCCGGTCATACCCTACGTGAACGTATGAGCAAATAACAACGAAAAATGGCTCTGATGTTCAAAGTGGTTCATATTTTGGCATATAATCTTACTTCATCTGCATTTTGAAACCTTCCAATATCAAAGTCGTTCCCGTCGTTCTATCTCTAATTTAATGTAAACGATTTCGATGACAATAATAACCGAGTTGTTCATTGAATTTTCCTCGTTTTCACACAACAAATATCTAACAAAGCTTAAACAAATAATAATAATAATAATAATAATAATAATAATAATAACTTCCACTTAATTGGAAGAACTATTGTACATATACTTTTTCAGTTATGCTCTAAGACTTACTGGTAAACATATATTACTTTATAATACATTATGAACTAGATAGAATGCTAATGACATTGCTGGGTTTTGAAACATTGATTTAGAAGGCAAAGTAATACTATGTAATTTTCACAAGGGAACAACTGCAAAATTTATACCGATGATGTCAAAAATTGTTCTCAAATCGTATGAGAGAAAAATGCACAAGGTAGAGTAGCTGATAAAAATCGTTATTTGTTGAATTGAGTTGGAGATCTTGAGATATTTGTTAACACAATGTGAATATGAAATAAAATTGAATGAAATTTACGTTTCTTATCACACAGGAAATTATTTTTATCTGGTTTATCATACAGAGTGCTGCAGTAGTAATCATGTTCCGTTTCAGTATTCGTTTTGAGCATGCCAAACAGGCCGATCCGTTTAGGCAGCAGCAAGAAAATGTTACTTCCGGCTAAAGTCTTTCAAGAACAAAATTCTTCATCGTCGGAGACCTAATATGTTTTATTTTTCGGCCTTAAACTAATGAAAGGTCCATTGCATAATGTATCAGCGGGTACGACAAATAACCTCTTGCTGGTTTATACTGAGAATCACATATGTTGGGGTGTCATCTCAACCAAATCGTCCTAATTACAGAATTAGAAAAGGTATAATAAACACTCTGTTTTATGTTTTGACTATCCAGATGATTCATTACTGGATTAATATCATATGACACCTGGATAATCGCATTACTCTCAATACCTGTATGTGAAGCCATATCCAGCATCTTCACCAGCCTAAATTACATTTAAAAAAAAAATACTTTTCTTATTTTCTTTTATTATATCCTTCAGACCACCTCGGCTAATCTAGTGTCGTAAATAGCCGAGGTAGTCCAAAATGGCAGCTATCGGCATACATCCGATGTGTGATCCATACGAATGATCCCTAAGTTGCGAATTTATGTATGAGTCATTCTGGCAGGTAAATGAACATGGCAAATGTCGGGCATGATACGTGGTTCCGATTAAAAAGGTCATCTAATGATTACATTAAAAAAGATTTAGCCAATGACATGCAATTCTCAAAGCATACTTTTTCATTAACAGTTTAAAGAATGCGAACGTAGCTGTCTATTTCGGAAATCACATGAATGCTTTCGTACTATTGTGAATTGTCACGTATTGTCCCACCTTCTGTTCGATACAAGCTCTTAGTTACAGATATCTGGATAATTGCTACTGGTGGTTCATGTAGAAGTTAATTAGTAAAGCTTGTGGAAAGCAGAGTGCTTTTATATCTGGTTATCTTTTTATTTCCCCATTAATCCATCTCGTGTTCAAAACCAGCGGAAACGTGTGAAAATTTCGTAAATAAAGTCTGTAGGCATCATTCATTATGAATACACAAAAAGGCAATAACGAACAGGTGTTATAATATTCTATGAGAGTTAACGTTAATACAGATTTGGGAGCACATTGTCATTCGTAGATTGTAAGATCGTTCTGAAATAATTGTAAATTATTATTTGGGAAATAAGTCCGAGCCTGAACCATAATGCCGTGCTTTTTTGTGTTGCATTTCTAACGGCGCCATTCAGAAGTATTGATCTTAAGAAATTCAGAGAGTCTCAAAAAGAGGGTATCTGCACATGTATTTAACTCTACTGAACATCTTTAACATTTCTTTCTGCTAATGAATAATATTGCCTGCAATTTTGTGTTGTATATATTTTTGTGTGCAGATACCTACCAATTAATTTTCTGTACGACAAAAATAAATCTCATTTAGTTACAGTTTTATGCATTTTTTTATTTTGTTTTTGTAAATGTCATACATTTAAGGCAATCCCATATTCCGGCGCATAAGACACAATTCAAAATAAATGCTAATCAAAGCTGAATGATTCTTTAAAGTTTTTTAATAAAATTTATTTCCTTTCCTATATGTCTGCTGTTTTTTTTATCTGCCTCTCTGCTTTTCTTCCTTATGTTATTTTCATTTAGTTGTGTGAAATTCATCATAAGCCTCTAATGATGTCTTACAGTGTATGCCTGTAGCACATAAATTATTATTTTGAGAAATAATCCTTTACTAATGTCTTTCTAAACATTAATTTAAAAAGCACAGTAATACTCGCAGTTTGACAGGGCAGTGTTTGGTGTACTTCTTTTTAAACCAGAAAGATGAAATTGTAACAGCGTACAAATTCGGACAATTAAATTGCTTGACTTTGCTTATTTCAGATCAGTAGACAATTGTCTATAGGATTTTTAAATTATCCTATTATTAATTGTTTGTACAAGGTAATATCTAAATACAGTCAATCAATCCTTAATGAAATTTGTAATCATTTCCTCGCCGTATTGCTACGCAACATAATCCAGATAGACCTAGGGTATCAGTACAAAATAAACTTTAATAAGAAAGGCAAAAACACAGGGTTAAGAAATACTTGTACAATTTCTTTGTTGTAACTATATGTAACATGTGAAACTCTTCTATACTTCGCTTCATTTTGCAACGTTAGATGGCAATGCAACTTTTCAGTTTTTTAATGATTCTCATTGAATTTTCTTAGCGCAGGTACGGCCCTAGGATGTGCGGGGCCCAAGGCAGCATGCGGGGCCCAAGGCAGCAAAAGCGATGAGCGGGGCCCCAAGCAAAAAAATTGCATTGCGGAGTTGATATCCTGAAAGCGCGAGACCCAAGGCGATTGCCTCGTTCGCCTTGCCCTAGGGCCGGGCCTGTCTCAGTGTTACTGAATATAAAATGTTAGTTAATAACTGCAGTAATAATCTATGAAAAGGGCACAGAACATCTGGTATTTGTTTATTTCGTCATGACAAGCCCATGAGTAATTAACGCAATTAGTTCCGTTGGGACAATTTACCACTGTATTATGCTTTCATCGTGGTCGATTCAGAAGTTGGAACAACAATAATGTGTGGTATGGCAGTTAAAGAAAGGGCCGTATGTTGTTGCCTGTGGGTCAGATTGGGTGATAATGACACGCCGACAAAGATTTGAACCTTTTTATCCTGATTCAGTAGCTTCCTAAAATTTCAATGAAATGAAATTAAAGAGGACGAAGAATAAGATATGCAATGATAAGTTTGCTTAATCGGTTGAATTAAAATTTTTTAAAGAGTTGATAGCGTCATTACGTGAAAAATATCTTCCATCAAATCAACTTTACTTTTCAGGAAAATGATGGTTATTTATTTATTTATTTATTTATTTATTTATTTATTATTCAGTATGCGTGTACATGATAATATGAAACAGATATACAGAATGACACAATTATAATAGAACAGGTTAGAGCTTATTTATTCATTCTAATCTCGATTAGAACTCGTGAGCAAGTAACTGCACATATCGCTCAGCTCTCTGTACCAGAGCCAAGGCCCACTCAGACAAGGCGTCATCCCCCAAAAAGGATGGAACATGTCGAAGGTAAGCGGTCAAACGGAAATTTACTATTACGCCTCCATATTGAAAAATATCCATGGGTTTGCATAGACAGACATATTAAATAGTGATCTACTATCCAATACTTAGTTATCTGCTGTCACACACAAGACGGTAGTAGTGTTTATACGCACACTTAAAAGTACATACATTATACAGAAACATACCATCACGCAAAAGGGGTAGAGTGTAAAATAAAGTGATGGAATATACATACACTATCACACACAAGCAAGGTGAGGAGTGTTTATGAACACACTACACCCACAAACGTAAGTGGGGACACATAAAATGGATGTGATTTTGATTAATATTTCTATTTTGAAAGAAAATTGGGTAGCCCTGGAAAGATCAGATAACCAAATTTGGTCATCCTGCGCTCTGCACATCCCCATCTTAAGTGGTTCCAGTGACGGATCATCAAACATGGATCGTGTTGTTTCTGACTAGGATCTAACAACATAACAACGTTCTCTAGGTAGAAAAGTAAATCTTTCCAAATCAAAAATCAAAAAATAGAAAACTAAGTGTTGGTCATGTTCTGGTATCTTGACATCATGACTATTTTACTCTTCTTTTCTCCTTCACTTATGGTCTCTGACTGATGCTGATGTTCTGAATAGAAAACATTCTTGTCGCTTATCTCCATAGATTCCATCTTTTAATAGTCTATGATCTCTTCTCTCAAACCGTTGATTTCCAGAGTATTATCAGCCTCTGTATGCAAGATGACATTCAGTGTGTTCGTCAAACTGAAGTTCCGCACGAAGTTAACCTAATTGTGTAGGCTGGAAATGTCCTTGGTCGCTGCCTTGGTATGGAGTTATATCAAATACCTACAAAGCATACCCTTCTGAACATTCATCGTGCGAAATGCCGTGGCCATTTGTTGGTTCCCACCTGTCCTGTTCCTTCAATAGCAGCCAAGGATGATCTCAAGTTACGTTTATATGGTCTGGTACACAACATTTGGCCTTCTCGGGAGACTTCTATCTTGGACACGTTGAAGTGCAGAAACTCAAATGGATTTTAAACGATAATTCCACCGAAGGCTGCATTTCCTGACGATGCCGATGAACAACTGTTTTAGTAGTTGACCTTGGAAAAAATGATCTTCGATCTTGAATCATATTTCAGAGGAGTTTAACTGTTTAAAGAAAGACTTTAGGCAAGACTTCCACTCGTTGCATGTAGTGTCTGGCTTCTTTGATGTTTGTTTTGTACCCATTAGTATTAGCCAACAAAGGGAAGACAGTACTACTTCGATTCAGTGTTAGACATACATCCATCCCTTTCAATAAATACTTGACTTGCAAAACCACGTATCTAAGTGCAAACGATCTATCATGTCTACATTACGTCTTGATTTGATTTTCTTTCAAAGCTCGTCAAACCCAATATTGTGAGGATCGTCAACTTCTTTTAACTTTGCGTCGTAGAAGGCATGAAAAGAGTCTGATTTCCACACGACTGAAACATCCTAACATGTGTTCTTGGCCTTTACCGCACGTCAAGAAGTTTTCCAGGTACACTCGGTAAGGGTAAGTGTCCATGTGTCCAAGTGTTCACCGGTTTCCCATTCAAGTACAAAACCATTTCACAGAGCAATGAATTCACGCAATTGTTGACGGGATATACCCGGGCATCATCCTCTGCATTAATGTAGTCCGTTTTGAGAACATGAACTTTTGTCTTTGTAGTACTTGGAGAGATGAACACTACAAAGGATATGTATCCTTGTTTAGCGGCATGCTGGTAACTTCAACTTCTTGTATAGTTGATGACTTGTGATGGGGCATTCCAAGAATCAAAACTGGATGGATATCCTTTCCAAAGAACTTTCACTTCCTGGAGTCGATTGTTTCCCACTTGACGTATTCTTGGAGCGAGAATGCTTTAGATTCGTACACGTCGTTTTCTTTCTTTGTCACTCATTTTAGCTCAGGGAATAAAATGTTCTTTGTAATGTTTCTCAGTTAATATTTTTCAATGCACAGACACGTACTTGTCCTGTGACATGAAATAATTATGTTGTCTAGTCGGTGAATAACCTTTGATATTCCAAACAATCGATCAAACACCATCACTTCGTTTTGAGGTGTCACTTCTTCTGGAAAACACACGATGATACGATTGATTGTAAGCTTTGACAACAAACGACAACACACTGATGTATTTGAGAGTGTGTTGATGTGTAAAATATTTCCACATTCGATCTTTCAGACACAAACTGCTGAGTTTAGTTTTAGATGCATTATTCTTCTGTAGCCATTGGCATGAACTGAATTGTAGCAAATGCTGACTAAAAGTGAATCCACGCGAAGCTGTTGGCGCTGCTTTTCAATAAGTCACCCACTGTTCGATTCCGGTCTTAGGTTGTTCTTTTGGTAGTTTTGATTGCTATGGTTGACATCTCTGATGAGATACAGTAGTAGAGGTAGTCGTCGGTTCTTTAGTAACTTTTTCTTGATTTCTTTATTTGCATCTGTATTCATTTCCTTTTTTCTTCTGTTGAATAAAGTGTCGACATCATCATTTTTATTCAAGCTTTCATTTGCTCTCAACGGTGTGTAGGGAAAGGTGTTAACAAGACTGTTATACTAGTAAGAGAAGGAGAAGGGGGAGAAGGAAAAAGAGCAGACGTAGTCTGAAACACTTCCTTCGTTACTTTTATTCTGCTTCCATCCCTGGGGCTGTTTCTATCGTCGTCTTTGTTCCTTTTTGTTTTTCTTTGCTTTTCGTGGCATTCTCGAAATAATTGTCAGTACCGTTGCGACATTTCTATTGCAGAGAAATTTGTTTGACCTAGCCAAATTTAACAATATGCCTATCAACTTGAGTAGAAATCCTATTGGTTCTACTCACTTTTCTTTTGACTGCTTGACATTTCTTTTTTCACCAGTTGGCGAAGAACATGTATTCCTAATCGCTATTTCTGGATCTTGGTCAAAGGCACACTTACTTTTAAAACGTTTAAACAACGTTCACACAAGGTATCCATTTATATACGTACTTTTGAATGATTTATTTTTGCTTTGGAGTATTGTATTAGGTAAGTACTGGTAATACTTCCCAATGTTTAGCTACGAAGGAGGAAGTCCCTAATTCTATATTTGGAAGATGTTTTTGGATGAAGGTGTGGACTTTGTGATATCATTGTTTCAGAACGGAAAAATTTAAGAGAATCTTTTCCAACAATTCTTCCTTTTTATACTGAAATTCGTCGCCACTGATTGTCTGGACGTCATATCAAATTGACTTTGTCTTGTACTTTTTAGCATAAGTGGCCATGCTTTTGGTTGCAGCAGCAGTAAGAACAGCAGAAGACACTGAGAAATGGGCTTCTATTTCTGATCAAATTGGGAAATATTGGTCTTTCGTTAGGTTGGCAGGCTTCATCATTAATGGAGAAGAAGAAGTGGCAGAAGAAACCGTTACTGAGCGAGCCTGTTCCTGAGTACCTGTGCGTTATAGCGGCAGTAACTGGCTTTTTACCGGAGATTTTCTGTGGGGTTTGCTTCTTTTTCTTCTAAGAGTGTGAAGCTCTTACACCATTCTCTTCTTTGTAGTGTGCCTCTGAGATGGTTTGGAGTTTGTAGCTTCGGCGTTCGAATCCCATTTTAATAGGGAACAAATAATGACACCTCCAAAAGATCCACCTCCACCTGATCTCAAAATGGGATATTGTTTGGTTTGAATATCGGTTCTTACATCAGATAGTTTAACAAAGCTAATTTACGTTTGTTTGATGTGGAATCTTAATAATGCAGTGTAATAACTGAAGTAGCGTGAAACCAAACCATTTTAACAAATCTTTGAGACTAGGTTCTAATAAATGTGAACGCATTTATGCATTTAGCATACAATGCACGAATCAGTTTGGTGGGAGGATGGGATTAAAAGGATGTCATGTTGAATAAGGAAAGAAATAAAGGATGTTTTATAAATTATATTTAGACGGACGTAAACGATGAAGTTGACGTGTAAATGAATAGATCTCCTTGACACCAATCGGGGGACAAACTGGCAAATAAAGCGGTAGTTTTAAATCGATTAGTAAATTGGTATGTGACAATTGAGTGGCATCGTCATAAGCATACTTTAGCCATGGTGTTCCTAACTGTCTGCCTTATAAGTGAATTTGAGATTTATCTCTTGGAAGTTTAAACAACTCTACATAATGTGCATTGAGACTGATGGTGTGATGCGTTTTACTTTATTGAAATAAATATTGAGTAATGAAAATAATATTTACATTACGGTTATGTCCTTTTTGTGTAGCCCAAAGTTTAAGATCTTCTTCATCTTCTCCTCACATATCATCAAAGTGGACAAGATGTGTTTGACTAAAATCTGGCACGATTCCACCATCTTGAGGAATTCCTTCTACAAACAAAAGCGATTCATCTCGACTTTCTTTTAGTACCGGTGCAAGCCGATTGCCACCATTTGTAACACCACACTATACGTTGTGGAGGAAGATCAAATAATTTTAACTTGTATTCGGTCACATGCTAATACAAAATCAGTTTTGCTCGAACCACTAGGTCCAGCAATCACAATGTTAATGGAGTTAGCGAAGATACTATGCCTTCCAGCTTTGACAATCTGACTTTACGTCAGCCACTCTGAAAATGGTGGTTACAACTATAACAACTATGTCTAGAATTCTGAGATTCCATCAATGACAGAAAACATTTTATACATTTTTATACGCGTTTAATTTGTAATGGTGTAAGAACATCTAAAAACAAATAACTCATATGCCGAACAAACAGTGGTAATGTTGTGTTTTTTATGTTTCATCAGTCGCGCACAGTGTCATAATGGGTTACATGTTGTTTCTAAGCGTCGAATCCAAGACTTTTGGAACCATGTCTATCATTTCAGTCGTAAATCTGCAGGTTTATCCAGCTGGTCATAGACCTCTTGGGTAAGTATGAAGAGTTTACAAAGTACGATGAATGTTTACTTCGCACGGAGGTACATAACTTCCATACATCGCCGTTTTAAACACTTTTAATACAAAAAAGTTTTTCGTGCACAGATAAAGTGTTGGTGATCATTTTTTGCATGAAATGTTCATATTTGCTATAAAGAATTTCCTGGTAAACGAAATCCAAGAAAGGTAGTGACATTGCTCACATTAATAATTGGTACTGCAAAGTTCATCCAATGATAACACTTTGGGTCGTCTTCTGTCTTTGCAGGTGAAGCATGCGTTATGTGAAGAACAGCTTTTCCATTGGTCGGGTTAAAATCGTCATAGAACTGTTGGACGTGTTGAATTTTGTTAATAATTTTGGAAGAAGTTAATTCTGCAGGTGTACTAACTCGATCCACACAGGGGATTTTGAAGTATCTTGATTGATGGACAGTCCCAGGCGGTCTTCATCTATAGTTTGGCATTGTAGTTTCAGTATCTGTAATATTGATTCCCATAAATCTGCAATAGAATCTGCACCTTTCTCTGGTGGAACATGAGACTTTAAAGTCTTAAATTGGATCATGTGCATGTAAGCCGTAGTTCTAAATTTTCAGGAAGTTACTTTTTGGGTAAAAATAATCTTCAGGGACTACCCTATGACTTTCTTTCTTCGCTGATCTTGACTCGCTCGGTCTTGTTGTGGAAGTAGATAATGTTAGCTCAGAATCACTCATGTTTTCTTCAAAAGCATGAACTTTTGATAATACGTTATGAGATGACAAAGGAAGTCGTCGTGTGTTTGCTTCTTCTGGTTTCTCATTGATTTTTTGTCATGTCGAGGTACACACACTCTCCCTACATACAGTTAGGCACCCCAGCCTAGGAGAATAAACTCGCTCAACTTCAATCTATAAAGATGGATGAGTTACAACAGCTCGTACTTCTCGTCAGAGATCTACATATTCATGCCAACGTACACTTCCAACAAGAGTCTGACTACTCCTCTGAAGATACAAGTCAAGATGAATGCTGTGTCGGAGAAAGGACACAGGATTACAAAATGTACACAACG
Organism: Megalonaias nervosa; assembly: GCA_016617855.1. Classification (NCBI taxonomy): domain Eukaryota; kingdom Metazoa; phylum Mollusca; class Bivalvia; order Unionida; family Unionidae; genus Megalonaias; species Megalonaias nervosa. The sequence continues at coordinate 167,759 of JAECUM010000465.1, read as the reverse complement.
TCATAAACAGTAACCAAGAAGACAGGAGAAAAGAGCAGTAAAGATAAATGTCACGAAAAGGGGCGTTGGTCATCAGAACATCCCAAGAAAATAGAGAACAAGTAGAAGGAGCATTCAACAGAAACAGAAGAAGAGCCCATACTGGTAAAGAAATTCAAAATAAAGATGAGACAAGCAGAAGAAATAGCAGCAGAAGATTAATCCATGCCAGTGAAGACATTCAAAAGAGCAAAGAAGGATGGAAGAAAATGAACTTTTGTGATGTATTATGAAATTTCATTGTAATATACAAAATATCATGTATATCTTGGTGATGATTTGCTTCTTTTAGCATGGATACGAGAACACACACGTACACACATGCAAACACACATTTTATAATACTGTAGGATTTGAATTTTGTTTGATTTGGCATGCATTCAACAGTATCTCTTTTCTAACCGATAAAGCTGGAGCTGAAAAGAGCTGTTAGGATTCTCGGAATAACAAAATATATTATGACTAAAATCATAAGCTGTAACTGCATGAATCCTTTTCCACGTCCAAGTTCAAAATCCTGCTGCCGCTGATGTTCTAGTGGTTTTAGCGACAATTGTAATAATTGTATCCAATACTATCTTACACTACACAAGAATGCTAATTCATCACTGTCCTGAAGCATATGTAACAATTAAAATATTTTTGCTGCATTTGCATTGTTTATTTTTTAAGATGGAATAGCTTTATTCTGAATTCTATATGTGAAATACAATTGACCTCACCAGGAAACTTTGTAAGTTTAACATCGAAAGTATGACTACGTGCCAGAGGGAAGTCATTACAGGTTGTATTTGAGGAAAGAATGCATTTGGACAAACACGGACCGGCAGTGGAAAACTGCTTATTTATGAGTTCATTCCAGCTGTGTACTGCACACTTGATTTTTATTGGATGCGGTGGCTTGCCGCCGCATCCAATGAAATTCATTGACCAGAAGTACTGAAATATCTGATAGATACGCCAAGGTATAGATAGGGCTAACATATTGGAACCTTGGCTAGCGAAGATGAGGCAAAGCCTTCCAAATAATTATACAAATTAAGTTCAACAAGATAGAGATGTTAAAATTTTGTAAAATGATTATGGAATAAAAGATAAAAGTAACACTAGTAAAATCCTTAAAATTTAGAGCTCTTTAAATAAAACAATGTATTCACAAGGTAGATACAGGAGCAAATTCTGCTAATAAATAACTTGTTGCTTTCATCCAGACAGAGATGAGTGAAACTCAAAGTAGAAACTAATAATATTAATTGTAAAAAACTTAAAAGAAACTAAAAATGCATGTTTTCTCTCTTATCACATGTGTTGTTGTTTTTGGTAATTTGTGAATTCAAAAGTCAATGTATGTTTGACTGTCGCCGAAAAAATCTTATATAATGAAGTGTAGTATATAAATAAAAGTATGGATTTTTGAAATAATAAGAAATATGCTTGATGATGTATATGTTTTCCTCGGTTAACGATATTAGTAGTTTCAGTTAATTTTGTTGATGGAATTTATACTAAAAACATAAATATACTCGAACAGAAACATGGAAAAACTCAGTACATAACCTTTCATATGAAAGAGAAAAACATCACCATATGTAGAAAATTCTATCGGGATTGATTCGATAATTTAAGACGTGAGTCTTCTTTGGGAATGTCATTATGTGATAGTGTGTGATTGTATTTCCTACATTGCAATAAACGTGCAACATAGACACGTGGGTGAGATGTTGCATACGTACGTACGTACGTACATACCTACCTACCTACCTACCTACATACATACATACATACATACATACATACATACATACATACATACATACATACGCAATCTTTATGTTCCTTTGTGATGACAAAAACATCAAGGGAAAATACAAAATAAAGTATGAAAAATAGTGTATGACCGCGACGACATTTTGTACCCTTACGATAGTCATTTCCTTACAATTATCTCATTAGATGAGATCTATGTAAAGGAAGTGTGTTCTATAACTAAAGGAAGGCTGCGAAGGTTTTCAAAATTGTACACTCTTATTTGGAACAAAAAGGATATTAATAATATCGTATGCCTTAGGCGGCTATACTAACCAATGAGAAATTGCATTGATTCAAAGATTTTCTTTATTTCGATTCTTTTAAATGGAATTTTCGTGTTTTTGATACCGTTTTCTGATTACTTTCAGAAGACTATTCTAATCTCACCTGTATAGCATAAAAAGATATACTGTTACGTCAAGGAATGACTAACTTAACACGTAGAGGTCACGCACGTCAATAAATAAGCAGAAGAATTGTGAAAATCAAGTAATAAAAATGCCAAAGGCGCATTTTATCGTGAAGGTATTGTGGACAATTTAATCGTACTATCGGTACATAATGGCTTCCAGCGAAGTAATTTCCCTCTTTCATGTTCGTTCTGTCAGCAAAACAAATCACATAAAAGTTGGTGTTATTTTCGTGCCAAGTCTTTTAGTTAGGAGCCCGATCTGTTGAAGATATTTTATAAAATGAATTTTCCTATTGCAAGAACGCTTCAAAACACTTATCCTTCTCAGAAACATCTGTCTGGATAAAGTAAATTGCTAGGATCATTATTTAATCTCCTTTTATCCAAATATTTGTCTAATATGCCAATTCAGCACGAGACAGATTGTCAAAGATTCATGAGCCTAAGCCTGCGAAAGCAAATCAACAGTTCTGGAACGGATGTTGTGATGAATGGATGAGACACGAAAGCTAGTGATAGATTTGCTCGAAGCAAACACTTTCTCAGCGCAGGTGCTCTTCTACGCGGTGAAGACAGGTCACGTGCTCTCCACGCTCACCCTGTCAACAGCCAACTGTCTTGATTTCCATTAGTGCTTTATTGTATCTAGTACTGTTAAAGAGGAGGCCAGAAATGTGGATACAGGAAACAGTTTGTTTGACATATCTATTCGTTTGATAATGATTCACCGATAAGGCCTATAGAAATGTGAACTGTGATACAACAGACAAATCACAGGCATTGGTTACAACAAACAAAATGATGCATCTCTTGTATCTCAGTGATAAAACCATTCTGTAACCAAACTTATTTAGTTATGTGAAGGTTTTATTTGTTTCAATCCATCTTCATCTAATCAAACGTTTGGTCAACGCTTTTTCTTCAATACATTTGCAGCTAGGTCTCATTCAAAGTTTTACTCTATGTGCCTGACAGTGTTTGGTGAAAATACGTTTTTAAACGATTTTGAGAAGATCAACGTAATTGTTATCAAATAAAAACCTGAATTCTTGTCGTTATAATTAGCAGAATTATATATTGGTGTATTAACTGAATGACTTTAGCAGCAAATAACACATCTTTTACTACTACTACTACCACTATTTCTACTACTACTACTACTATTTCTACTACTACTACTACTAATAATAATGATAATAATAATAATCAACATCATCCTTATTATTATTATTATTATTTATTATTATTATTATTATTTAATAGTATTATCATTGTTAAAATGTGTTTTGAATGGTCAATTTGATATTTATAAAAATAACAATGAGTATATGTTTGTCTCATTTTAAAGCAAATATATATAATTTCAAAACAAACGTCACCAAAATAAAACCTTTGAATTTTACTTTTTATTCGTATTAATAATAATTTATAAATCTTTTAATGATCGACTGTCTTATTTTTAACATTATTCTGTACATTTTTTACTCCAAAGTAGAAGTACAAGGGAAGTCACTCCTAATACATTAGAGGAGTATGCCCATAGTTTTATTTTCCGGCAAGAAAAACCTTCAAGAATGGATCGGTCCCGCACCCAAGCTCCGTCCCAAAATGACTTATGAAAAGTCTACAACCGTTTTGCACATCGGCAGATCACTCTTATATCCCAAGAGGTAAAAAAGATTATCTTGAATGATGTGGGAGGGTTCGCATAATTCACGTTTATTTTTCTTCTTCACAAATTAACCAGCAACATCTGAAACAGATTCGAACGAAATAAACAGATAATGATAATGGCAGCAGTACCAGATTAAGAGGGTAGAAGGCCCTCAAGCAATTTCAGAAAGCGCCTCCCACCCCCGAAAAAAACCCTTTTTGGTGCCTTGAGGGACCCTGCCAGAGCAACTGTTCCATTGGCTCCGCCTTTAATTTGGCCATGATTACTAGGCTCGTTTCCATTCTATATTGAATTATTTAGGTATGGATTCGCTCTATGAAGTTATAGATGCGTATGGTGCATTCTAGATAAAACTACCTGTATACATTACACATGTTTACATAACTCTAGTATATGACTAAAATCAGAATTTATATAGGAAAAATGACTTTATCGATAATAGCATGCTGAAACTAATGTCTAATTTGCGATGGGTTCCCAATTCTGGACATGCATATTTCACACTTGGCCTTCTGTGTTATATTCGAAAAACAGTGGGATCCAATATTCTTCTTGAGGTGTTAACGGCAATTATCGCCGTAATTTCATTCATAAATAGTCTAGTAATTTGCGGAGTATCACGTGACACAATGGTGCTAATACATATATTCATAAACAACTCAGTTACCAAGCTACTAAAAAATACATGGTGTAGCTACCGCTAAAACTTGTAGCCGCTGAACGTTTTTCATTAGTTTCGGTTTTTGTTACGAACTGGTTTTTCATTGTTTGTTAAGAGTAAAGCTTGCGCTGCTGTTTGTCATTATTAAGTATGTATCTTAAATAATAAAAAAATACGATTTGTTGTCATAGTTACTATTGCTGCCAACTTGTAATGTTGGTGTAAATAATCTTAAAAACTGGTATATATAATCAATCTGACAGCACCCCTATTTAGCAAACATTTTCCTAACAGCAAAAGTAGTTGATCCATAGTAGATTAAATTTGTTCATAACTTACATGCAGATGTTTGAATTTTATTGGTAAACTTTTTTAAAAAATTAAAATGGACCGCGGGCACAAACTGTTGGTGTTGTCCGATCCTTATTCACTGAGAGATGTCTGTGAAATCTTTTAATTTACTACATGGATAATTTCCATCAAGAGTTTGTAACATGTTCCTGGAGTAATGCTGTACTTGTCACTTTTAATTTCTATAGATCGCCCTAGAAATTTAGTCAATATTAGCAGACTTCACCGCCTGTTACGAGAATGAAATAAGCCGGGTCTATTTTTGATCCCCTTCATTTAATTTTGAAAAAGAAACCCCAATGAAAATCTCATGGTGATTTCATCTCTCTTCACTCACGCCAATCTATCCATTAATATCAATGTTAAATATTGATAACTCACTTTGATTGCTGGCGAAACGTTGCCAAATGTTTTCTTCGACATATGAACTACATTACGTCTTAAATAGGATTTCGAAATGCCGAATACAGATCAAAATCTAAACTTTTATTTGCGTTCAGTTAATTTTGAATATCTCCATAAAATTGACTTCTTTGATCAAAGGAAAAATTGTAAGGAATGCAATATGCTATACCCTCTGATCCACTCTTCCAGCATGCAGGCGTAGATAAATGACAATAAATTAGCGCAATACTGATTTCACTGGAACGATGGCGCTAAACGTACGTTAATTAAAGCTGCTGTTTTTGTCCTAGCATCCACAGCCATTTAATTTTTATACCGATTGAAAATAGAAAATAGTTCATTTAACAGTAAGAAGTATCGTTGTTTCAAACTTAAATTAATCACTTACATTGACCGACTGTCCTGTCTTGGAATTGCTTTTTGTTATTTGGTTATTACCGCCATTCAAGACAGCGTGATGCAAATAAATCATACATGGAGAAGAAGGGAGGGTCTTTTCAAGGGACATCTTACCATTTAGAACGCCAAATATTACACACGTGGTTAGATCGAACAACCATCTTTCACTTTCAGGCAGCTATCGATCTCATCCAGTATTTCCTCCAAATGTTTCCTTCTTTAAAATAAACATTTTTATTACCTTGCTGACAACTACATGATTCTAAAATTAACGTTAGAACAAGACTTTACTATGAAGTATCTTTTGTCCTTTATAAATTATCTGTACCGAATTCAAGTCTTTATGACTGTCGTCATGCAACAGCTCGCCTCAGTGAGGCTGGAAATTGTATGTGCAAATTGTAAAGTTTATAGTGAAAATATTTCTCAGCAATAAACATTAAAAATCAAGTATAGAATAAACTATATTCATTAACATTGATATTATCTTCAAAATTTTCATAAAAAATATAAATTTGTTTTATAGCGTTATCAACCAGACGATATTGGATAATCAACACTACTTATTTCTGCTTCATAAATCGTTCCACTGAAGTGTCTAAAGTTGGCGCCAGATGAACCAAGACCGGCGTTTTTCCGTAATAATTTCGTTTAAAAGGTTATATCTGAGTAATAAACAAGACATACCTTAATTAGATAGGTCATCATTTTCAATTTAAATAACTTGTAGATGTTTGATTTAGCATAAATAAACGGTGTTCTGTAATCTATGCCAAGTTTGCTGCAGATCCAGAGAACATAGTTCAGTGGAAGTTTATTAGTTTGAATTGGTTTTAGTGTCCGCTTAAATTAAAAACTAAAATTGTAAATTTTAATACTTAAAAGTAATTTCTTAATTTAGTCCAATAGAGAATTTTTAATTTGCAGTATGCACACTACCACACAATTGGGACCCACAGAAAATAAGCTTTTGTAAATTCCTTTGGTGGATTTGCATATTTTCTTAATTTTTATTATTGATTTTTTAACTTAAAATGGTGGAATAATATGCATTCTAGTATTCACAAGTTTACACTTGTTCTTCACAAATTTACACTTGTTCTTCACAAATTTACGCTTGTGGTGTTACGCAGTCGTAGGTGTTATGCTGTTCAGGTAATGTGGACTGCGTTTGTTTTACGTGCGTGTTGCATCTGTATAATAATTATTTTATGTGTCTGCTTTGTCACATATGTCACTTATTTCTATTTCTCATCTAATAATATTTATAGAATATGCTGATCCATACCTAAACAACAACAACAACAACAACAACAACAACAACAACAACAACAACAACAATAATAATAATAATAATAATAATAATAATAATAATAATAATAATAATAATAATAATAATTATTATTATTATTATTATTATTATTATTATTATCTTCTATATTGGATTTCCTTTCTTACATAAGGAATATTTTGGAGTCGTGTTTATTTCTTGAAGAAGAAAAAAGACTGTTGCACTGTCTTCCTCAGCTCTGTATAAGAAAGATTTACCATAATAAGCACAATGTTGTACCAGACACTCTCACTGTAAATGGAACAGTGTGCCTGATAAAACTGGACTGTCTTTGCAACATATAGCAAGAGACAGCTAAGTAATAATAGAACAATGATCTACCCGCCACTCACGACGTGAAAAGAAGAACAGTGTCAGTGTACACAACAAGAATCTATTCCCCCCCCTCCCTTTCCTGTGCATGCATTGGGGAGCAGGGACGTCGGCGGAATCGCGCAAAACAGCAGTTTGGAACAATATGCATGTTCTGAAGAGAAAATAACAATAATTTCCTTAAAATGTGTGTGTGTGTGTGTGTGTGTGTGTGTGTGTGTGTGTGTGTGTGTGTGTGTGATTTGGATTTTTAACGTAGCTTCAACATTTTCTTCAGTCATATCACTACGATGTCTTCAGTGTGACAGTTTATAGTGATGTCTAGCACTGGGGCATCACTCCGCAGACATGTAGCATGATGTCCCACCCAGTCACATTATCGTGCCACAAGGCCAACCAGCCCTAGCATTAACCTCTTAATGCTGAACTCCATGCGAGGCTGTATATGTCTTTGGTATGAGGTGACCGGGTTCGAACCCGCGACCTCCCGCATCGGAGGCGGATGCTCTAACCACTAGACCACCGGAGCAGTCAATTTCCTTCAAATACATTGATCTTATCTGTTTCTTGGACATCTTACCTATGTTAGAGATGGCTTTTACAGTGGCTGTTTAAATGCATTAAACACTTTATAGGTCGGGCGTCGTCTTAAAACAGATTTGTGGACATCTGAATTCTTAATGCTATAGCAGCTAAAATTAGGGGCGACACAAAAGCAAAACCCAGCTTTCAAGCAAATTACTCGACTCGTTTTCGTTCGTGTTTTGTTTCCTTCTGCAAGCTGTGAGTTGTTATTTCTAAATCATCTTGTTTGAGCTGCCTACTTTACTGCATATTTCTGACTCGTGGTGCCATATATGCTCACGATGAATATATAATGGTTAAATATTTTATTATAGACCCAAAACAAATTTAATTGATGGGACTTTTGTGGCATATCCCCCCCCCTCCCCATCTCCGTACCACCTGGCCGAGGTGGCTTGGACGGTTGTTTCCCCTCTTCGTTGCAGAGCTCACTCGTGGGTGTTTGACCAGGGAAGGATGTTAGAGTTATCAATGGATAATGACCGGCTGTGTGAAAGCCAGGTTTGACCCAGCTGGACGCGTAGTGGAGTGAAGGGTTGCAGCTTCAGTGACTACCCTAATCTTTTTATGCGTGGGAGTTAGGGCAATGGACGTGTTCTTCGGCGGGTTGGAAACGGGCACTCACCTGATGCAATTAAAGGATTCATGGACAGATACATCTAAATGAGTAGAGGTCATTATATGAATATACGTTTAATGATAAGATTCAAGTTGGGCAAACCATAGTGATACATTAAAGACAACAAATGCAAATATATTCTGCACAATGTTTCAAAGGAAATTAGTCTGGTACCGAGTTACTTTCTGTTCATAATTGATAAGATTATTAGAGACATGGTTGGAGCTGCAATTACAAAATACCATGACAACATCTTGATCAGGTTACCGATTACGTCTCCATTTTCCAGTCCCGGCCCTAGGGCAAGGCGAACGAGGCAACCGCCTTGGGCCCCGCGCTTCTCCGCAATGCAATTTTTTTTGCTTGGGGTCCCGCTCTCATCGCTTGCTGCCTTGAGCCCCGCATGCTGCCTTGGGCCCCGCACATCCTACGGCCGGGCCTGCCATTTTCCATGCAGAAATTACAGACATACTCTAATCTAGGAACTACATTGAAACCTCTCAAATACAGCTTTCATCATCTTTTTGGTTTTCCATTCCACAGTGAAGCATTGTAAAACCCTAAATTTGAAAATCCGTTAATATCCCAGATCTGACAGAAACGTGATTTGTAGCAGTAAGGATAATTTACATATAAAGCAGGAATGACTGTCCTGCAAATAACCCCTTTCCGAATGGAAGATTTCTTATACTGACTGCAAATATTATATCAATCAGTGTATACTGCATTCTTGGCAAAAGATGTGTAATAAAAATAATCCACAAACTCCAGATGATCAAACCCTGAATAGTGAGCACTAACTAGAGTCTATGTTTAGCCAGTGTCCACGAAATCTGATGAAAATCAGATCTCCACAGTCCTACGTAATGATCCGACTGACACAGATAAAAGTTAAATTTTTTGTGACCATTGTAATTCCCTGCCAGTTTATGCTTAGTAGCCTATCAGATAAATTATTGTACTTCGTCTTAATTAGAGTTATCGTTAGTAACGATATGTTCCGAATAACTTGTGTCACTTTCAGAAACTGTGGAAGTTGATTTCATTGGTGAACCACAAGGTGAACAGAACATGACCTCTTACCGGTGTCCATCAGATCTCTGTGTAGGATTGCAGATTTTGTTTTGTTTTGTTTTGTTTTGTTTTGTGGGTTTAACACCATTTTTCTGTACATGATAGACTATGCATACGCAGGCGGCCAGGATATATGGTGGCGGAAGAACCCGGGAAAACTGCAGGACGAACCACCGACCCACGGCAAGTTACAGGCAAGTTTTCTTACATACCCATGCTGGCCAAGCTGGACTAAAACTCACGCAGACAAAAGTGAGACATCAATGATCTGTAAAGGCTAGCGTCTTAGACCACTTGGTCACCCAGGGCCCCATCATTGTGGAGATCTGATTTTAGCCAGATTTATGTCCACTGAAAGTGAACACATTCTTGTCGAGTGTGTCGACTTCCAGTCTGTGAGACAGAAGTATTTTGATGTGAACTCAGTGAAGAAATTTTATGATGACGTACAACCCTAGAAAATCATGAATATTGGAGGGACTGCGGTTTAAATAAAACATTTAACAAATGTTTTCAAGATTTTATATGTTACTTTTATCTTTTAATGACTATACATTTTACAGAATTTCCGCATCCTTGCCGTTTATATTTTATTCTGCATTTGTTTGGAAGGGTTTATCATCAAAGGATTTTGTGCAATTCTTCGTTATTTTTTATTTTATTTTTAATTTTGAGAACTTTCCTTTTCATTGCACCAACTGAAAATGAGTGCTGATGTGCCGTTTAAAGAAACTACATATATGCATACATACCAAGATATTGTCACAATTAAGACACATAGTTTGATGGGAGGTGATAGAAAGAAGACGGGACTGTGCAATGAACAAGCAATAAACAACACCTTCCATAATTTTATGCAGTATCGATTTCGCCAAAGGAAATAAGTTTCCTCGGCTGGAGGAAAATGATTTGACAGCTTTATGAGTGGGAGTCTTTTTTCCCTCACACACATCGCCAAAATTGATTTGTTGGCAGGTGATTTGTCGTTCCGCTTCATAAATAAATCTAGTCTGTGCAATAATGCACCCATAAATGTACTATTAATGTACCCATAAATGTACTATAGCACCCATAAATTTCACACAGTTTGTTTCACTTTAGATAATTTAAAAGTATAATCTTAGAAATATGCTACTGATATTTCTATACGCGAACCTGGTTACAGATATCTCGTAATAAGGCTAACATTAAACAGATGAAATGACCATTACACAGCTTTAAATGCCCCTAATCCACATCCCTGTTTGCTTAATCAAAGTACTTTAGATGCACGTTATAGGGTTGCTTGATTTCGATAGACATTGTGTGCAGTGAGATACGAATGTGACATAATTTTCATACAATTAATTTTCAGATTAAAATAAAGCTCGTCCTGAATACATAACCTAGTAATGAATATTAAATAATACTGTCACGAGTAAATACACGGAAAAAATAAAATTACCTCCACCTATCATTTAATATTTAACAGCACATACAATATACTATGATGAAAGTTTTCGAATGCTTATAAATAAAAATGAGACAATGCATCAAGTCGTGTACAACGCACAGCCAATTGTGAATAGCACAGACATGTATCTGCATAACGTACCAGAAGGTCTAGGTCTACTATTCTCTTGAAATTATTTATTAGAACCATGATCTGCTGGTGAATTTTGAGACAGACTGTAGATCCAATTTTCGACGCTCTTAAATGTGGGTAATACACGAGCAAATACGGATCGCATGTGAAATATTGAATATTGATGTTTTTACATAGCTAAAGATCCAAGCAATCTAAAATTGCCCCAATATTTATGGGCTGATAAACTTTTTCGTCCACAACACTTAGTTGAAAATTTAGCTCCAACTAAGGGTCATTGCGTAGTGGAGTACGGAAAGGGGTACACTGCTTATAATTATTCACAAAAGATAACAGCTGTATGAGTATTTAAAATTCATCAGATTTACAAGGTTGAAGGTCACAGACTGGTATCAAATACACGAAGAAAAGTGTATACTGGTGAATGAATTTTGTATGTCGCAATTATTGAGATCATATTTATCGATTTCATACAAACTGTTTCTTATATCCGAATAATGGCTTAGTTGTACCAGAATAATTTGAGTTTACTCGTAAACAATTTATATAGTTTTGGTTTTGTCTTCTCTAATACATACTTTTGGTCTACTTCTCTCTTAATTTGTTTACGGTTAGCTGTAAATGTATCGTAGTGTTCCTGGGAGAGACACGATAAGAATGTTCTTGTCACAAGAACTATGGTAGTTGTATATGGGGGCTGAATAGCCTCACGTCGACCGTAATGTTAATTTGAGGGGGTTGTACCGTAGCCTCAAGATTTATAGCCTCAAAAATACCCCCCACTCCCCCCCCGTGTACCGTAGCCTCAAGATTTATAGCGTCAAAATATCACCCTGGTGCACTATAGCCTCAATGGGAATGTTGTACAGGGACAATTGGAATGGAACAGGTAGGGTGACGTCATGGTACTGGAGATTGGTAACAATGTAGCAAGTGGCTGACTTGAATACGCGTGGCTACCACTCTAGGTAGAAACAAACACAATGGAGACTGAGACAGACATATACTAATACAAGCCCGAGATTTATATATAAAGCATTACCTAGACCTGAAATTATGTTATCGGTGTTCATAAATTTGCATAATTATAATGATGCTATAAATAGTTATAATCAAGGAAAAGACTAACGCCAAAATGGAGGTGACTAAAAGTAAGGCTAAAATTACGAAATTGTCCCAGAATTTAACGGAGACTAAACATGTCCCTGAACATTAGGTTACATTGGTTTAGACTAAAAGTAGTACTAAAATTACGACATTGTCCCGGACTACAGTGGAGACCGAGAAAATCTGGAACATTAATATTCAAATGACTGTGACTAAAAGTAACGCTAAAATTACGAAATTGTCCCAGAATTTAACGGAGACTGAACATATCCCAGAAGATTAAATTATATTTGTTTAGTCTAAAAGTAGTACTAAGATTACCAAAATGTCCCAAACTCTAGTGGAGACTGAGAAAAACTCCGGAAGATTGTATTCAGATTGCCGTGACTTAAAATATTGCACTAAATTTCCGAAAAATTTAGAGGACTTGAATGGAAACTGATAACTAGCCAGATGTTTTGGTTGTCAGAAATGGCAAAGACAAAGTGTAGCACTAAATTCTGAAATTGCACCGGACTTTAGCGGAGACTGAAAATAATCCATAGATAAATTTTAAAAATGTTACCAAGACTTAAAGTAGTACTGAAATTATTTAAACTCATACCGACCTTCGCGGAAACTGAAAAATTGTAAATAAAAAATTAAAATAAGCGATACTATAGCGTCAATGGGAATTAGCATTACGGGACCCTATTTTATACTATGGCTTCAAGATTTATAGCGTCAAATGGCACACCCTGGGACACTATAGCGTCAGTAGGAATTTTGTATGGGAACAATAGGAATGGAACAGGTAGGGTGACGTCACGGTACTGGACACTTGCAACAGAGAATAATGTTTTTGTGAGTTAAACATAAATTATACAACAACTGAAATTTTTTTTTTTAGGCAAGAAAGAATAAATCTTTTCGAGGCAGTGGAGTGGCCCTGAAAAGGGTCTTTGTCGTGAATGCATAAAACACACCACATATACTATCCAAACAAACGTACGAGAACGCATAAAACACACTACATATACTATCAACACAAACGGACGCGAATGCATAAAACATACCATACTTACTATCTACACAAACGCTAGGCGAACGCATAAAACACCCATATATAATATCCACACAAATGAACGAGAATGCATAAAACATACACATATATACTATCCATACAAACGGACGAGAATGCATAAAACACACCATACTTACTATCCACACAAACGGACGAGAATGCATAAAATAAACCATACTTACTATCCACACATACGGACGAGAATGCATAAAACACACCATATATACTATCCACACAAACGTACGGGAATGCATATAACACACACTATACTATTCACACAAACGGAAAGAGAAGAAAAACACACCCATATCTACTATCCACACAAACGTACTGGAACACACACACACACACACACACACACACACACACACACACACACACACACACACACACACACACACACACACACACACACACACACACACAACAATAAAGGAGTGAATGTTTATAGTCACACTACTACTCTTTTCTAGAGATCTGGTTAGCCCCGAGAAGGGCTGTTTTTGGTCTAACTCCAAATTCACCTGGCTAATGGTGACACCTTCTTAGCCTGGCACCACACACACAACGTCTGCTCCAGTCATTCTCCCAATTGACGCGTGTGGTTGGGAGCGAAGAGGGAGGTTGACTGGCTTCACTCTCCCAGTCTTCACTTTCAGGGATTCTGAAGACTTCCCTCTGTCTTCTATACCAGTCGAGGATGTTGTTGTTATGGCTGTGGCTGTGGTTGTGGTTGAGGTGGTGGTACTGTTTGTGGAGGTGTTCTCACCTCAGGTTTGACCTCATACTAAGGTCTCATTATGAGTTGAGGCAGGATCCCTCGCTTCCTTTCCTTCTTCTCTTCTTTCTTCTTTATTTCCTCCTCTTCTTCAAGTCTGGCACTTTCTGCAAAGGCCTCCATGGCCAGCTCACCCAAGAGTCGCCTGGCATACTCCAGGTGCATTTGGAGTTCAAGCAATTTAGCAATTCTGCTATTCATTTTCAGTGTTGATACGTCAACGATGGGTAGCCAGACTGACAATCGCAACGATTTATATACTTGAAGCACGGTCGTGAAGGAAAACATCCCCTGGCACCAAAACTTACCATCACATCAAACGCACGGATCTAAAAGAAACACTCACATTGACTTTTTTTTACTTACAAGCACAGACACACACAATCCGACAAAACAGAGAAACGAAGTGCTTATAGACACACTTCTATTTTTTTAAACATACACACACTCACAGAAATTTGTTTTGGCAATTGAATTAGTATCTCTTTTCTAGAGTATTGGGGTAGCCTTGAAAAGGGCTGTTTTTTGTTAACGGGGAGTGATGGCAATCTTTCTTACTGTCTAAGATTGCGTCCTCGTCTGGCGGCAGGCTTTCCTACAGGATAAGACCTGCTTCTGCGGAAAGAGAAGGAAAACTCTTTGGTGTCTACTCGGCAGTCGACAAAACCTCTGTCTGGTTCTTGCTGCTGCTGCTGTTGTTGTTGTTGTTCTCTCTGCTTCTGAAGTCTGTACTTCTCTGTCCATTCTTCTTGTTCTTTCTTGATTTCCTCTCTGAAGACCTCTCCTATCAAGTCTTGGGCTCTGGATAACATCATGACATTCTCTATCTCTTCAGGCTTCGGTATCAGGTTTAGCCTGACACGATGTAAATTGACGTAAGCTTCGTTCAGCTTGGCTAGTCTGGAAGGCATGTTCATATGTAGACGAGTCAACCATGGATGGCCAGACTGGAGACCAACCCGCTTTATATGGTTCAAACGCGGACGCGATAGAAAACATCCCTACTCGGTTTTAGTGTCGGAACACTATGATAGCGAATGTCATGGTGAGGGATAGAGAGAAAGTCAAAGAGCATATATTCACAGTCTTTGTTTGAAAACAAACGACAGGCACATTTTTTCTCAAAAACACAACATTTTTTATTCAACCAACAATCAACTACTAATAACTAACAAGTAACAATAACATCAAACAAATTATTTTTTACAAGGTTGACAACGTTGTGAAATCATGTGAGATTTCCACTGATGGAAGTCATGAGGCCATTGATGTACACTACGTTTCCTAGCTAAAGACAAAAGATAGCCATAATAGTCACAAAACCATCGATCTACTTTCTCATCTTTTCTAGAAGAGTCACGATCAAAATAAGTCATTAAATGTTCTAAAGGATATCCAAGACTGCGATGATGAAGAAAATACACACAATATTGTCCACACACCATGGAATCTGCGCCATGTAATTTCACATTATTGTATCGTGTCGTCTGGTACTCGATCGTGACACTTCTTCTGGCTTTCTCCAAGCTTTTACCAAACATGAAATTGAACCTGTCGACAATGACGTTCACCAAATGTTGACCACTAAATAATAGCCCGCAGGAATTTTCAACAGATAAGTGGAGAGATTAGTTTTGGGGTCTTGTGTTTTCATAAAGTCAGCTATAGTAGCTCGTTCATCCATGACATGTTGCACTTGCGGGTCATGAACTTCCACCGTAAAAGTGTTTTGATTTTCGACGATGTTTTTGATTTGTGTAGGGTGAATCATTTCCACCAAAGCCACTTCCCAATGGGCTTCGTGATCCAATTGGATGGCTTGAGGTAATCTGACCGAGAAACAGCACAAAGTGTTATTGGGAAACACCTCCATGGAACTGTCACTGGGTAACGTTAAGTAAAATTGGTTGTTCATAATTCCACAGTTCTATTGTCCGAGGAGTCACTGGAAGTCAGAGGAGTGTCTGGAAGAGAATGGTTAGGGTGACTGTTGGAAGGGGGACTAACGTTGGACACAAGACTCCCGTTGTTGTTTCCGTTAGAGCAATATTTCAGAGATGGATTGGGATGAAGGTAACCGATAAAACTGCTCAGTAAAATGGTCCACAATTGTTTCTCTCCTTTTTGCAAACTCAAATTGGCAATGGCAGCACCGATGACACAATACACCACAAAGATTTGGCAGAAAAAGACGATTTGCGTTTAAGGCATACGTTCTCCACACCACACCCACAAGGGTTGCTTTTGTAGATGTTGCAGAGAAGAACTGGGCGACGGAGTGGTTACTGCAGTAGCTGAGGCTGTGTTGAAGGGCATGATGGTCACTTCTTTAATAGTTGATGAGTTGCGAAGTGTCGATCCAAGAGTCAAAACTGGGAGGATATCCTTTCCAACGTACTTTGACTTCTTTGACACGTCGTTTTCCCACTTTACGAGTTCTTCGATCGAGAATGCTTTCTATCTCGTACACGTCGTCTTCTTTTTTGGTCACACGTTGTAACTCGGGCAAGTAAAACGTTCCTTTTAACAATTCCCCGTTCATGTCTTCCAATTTATAGACAGGAGGATAACGGCCGCGCACCCGTTCAGTGAAACGAAACAATTCGGTGGTCCAGTTGGATAAGTAACCTTTGTCGAAAGTGCGTTTGGTTTTGCCAATGCGCACCCAATCTCCTGCTGCCAACACTCCACCTTTCTTGGGAACAGTCACCGTCGGGGATGTACCAAACAGGCGCTCAAAGACGGTCACTTCGTTGTAGGGAGTCACTTCTTGGGGGGCACGTCCGATGCTCTGATGGTAAGATTGGATGTACGCTTGGACTAGGTCCTGAAGGACGTCGATGTACTTGAGAGTGTGTTAATGCGTAAAAATATTTCCACATGCGTTCTTTCAAGGTGCGTTGAAAACGTTCCACGATGCTGGCTTTGGTTTCGGGATTCTCGGTTATGAAAAAATGAATGTCACGTTTCTTCAATTCTTTTTGGAAAGCTTGGTTCAGAAATTCGGTGCCTTTGTCAGTTTGCCATCGAAGAGGGTCACGCCCGCTTTGTTTCAACACCAGTTTGAGGGCTCGCACGAACACACTGCTCGATTTGGAAGTCAATGGCACGACCCAGGCAAATTTGGAAAAGACGTCGATGACACAAAACAAATATTTGTAGCCGTGATTGTAGGTGGCCAAATGAGAGACATCGGCTACATCGGCTTGCCATTGATGACGATGCCCTCCACTCGGGAGAGACTTCGGCAAAATTTACGTCGAATGGGTTTGTGTAAGGTGTACGTGGCTTGTTCTTTTAACCATCGTTGCACTTGAGGTAAACGGACACTTTTCAGTCGAGTTTTGGCAGTACGATACAATTTCTGAACTCCTCCGTAACCTGCTGGATGGGATGGATCGTAGTAAATGCTGGCTAACACCTTCTCCATTTTTAATAAGTTATCCACTCTTCACTGATGCTACTCTGGATGGGACGAGGGGGTGGTTTAGAAACGGGTGTAGAAGTTGAAGGTAGTGGTGGTGGTGGTGGTGGTAATGGGATGGCTTTGGTCTTCTTTTCTTTTTTCACTTCTGGTTTCCCTTCTTTCTTTTTCACTTCTGTCGAAGGTGGAGTGGACATCATCTTTTTAACCCAAGCTTTAAGTTCTTCTCGTTGGGGTGTAGGGAAGGGGTCAACAAGGACACTGCAACCTTACTAGGGATGGGAGCTGCTGACGGTGTTTGAAAGACTTCTCGTGCCTCTTCTTCCTCAGGCATCCGTGGGGTTGCGTCTGTCTTGACCACTGGGGGTGGTGGTGATGGACTTTTCATCAGAGTCTTAAAATCTTTCAGAGTGGGTTGAGCTGTTTCGTCTAAAGCTTTCTGGATAAAGAGTTGCAGTCGTTGCAACAACTGACCGTACCGTTGCGAGTTTTCCGTTTCTGACAAATCGCTGCGATCCATCAACGATTGCAATTCGTGTTGTAACTGGGACATTTCGGTCAAATGAGGATTGGGAGGTAAATGCGGGGTTCGTTGTTCTTGCCAACGATAGTATTCCATCCATCGTTTGTAAAGCACTAAAGCCAGTTTTCGTCCTTCCATCGGATTTCAAGGATCACGTCTGAGATCTTTTGACTCCCAAGGTCCCTTTTATCTTCTTGGACCTTTTATCTTCATCCTACCAGGATGTTTCCCAATGCTCCTTTCAGCAAGGGTCCTCCTATTGTTCCCATTACTCCTTTCAGCAACATGGGCAAAAAGGGTAAAATTCCTCCGCGTTGCACCAACATCTTTTTCCTTTGACCAATGGGTATTTTCTTTTGGACCATTTGGCGAAGAACGTGTCGATGTTTGGCTAAGCATTCTTCTGGTGTTTAGACAAAGGTATTGTGCCTTTCAAGACATTCAGGCAACATTCGCACACGGTATCGATGACATCTTTGGAGGTTGTTTGAACGAGTTTTTTTCGCATGGGTGGAGGAGCTTTGGACAGGACAGACAACATGTCCCAATGTTTGGCTAAACGAGGTGGCAGTCCTTTCCTTTTCTTTCCTTTGGGGGCAGAAGAGGAATGTCTTTTTTGGGGTGACATCTTTCTCGGTTGGTTCGTTGGTTACGTGGCACACAGCAAAAAATACACTAACGTCGATGACTTGTCACACAGTCTTTTATCCTTTTTTGGGGCCTATCGCTTCGTCATAAAGGTGACGATGTGTTTTCCAAAATCGCCAAAGAATCCTCCTCTTTGGTGGGTCCTCTTTTTCTTTGGACGAGTGTGTCTCTTCTGGGGGTGACATTGATGTTTGGCTAAGCGCTTTTTAGGATGATGTGACTGTCTTTTTCGTTTTCCTTTTCCTTTTTGGAGCGAAGAAGGAACACGATGGTAACGGTGTGCACTTCTTGGAGGGGACATCTTTGGGCGTTCAGCAGCACAAAAAAATGATCCGTATTGTTTGCCTCAGGTCCTTTTTTATACTGTAATGCGTCGCCACTGATTGTCTTTACGTCGTATCAACTTGATGACAGGCAACACACGTCGTGGAGGAGTTCGCAACGGACTAAATCGGGACAGTTCTTGCTTGGACAAATTCAGTAAACTCTCTAACATGCCCGATCTCTCTTGGACTTTGATTTTGGGGGCAGGTACTTTGTGAGCAGCTGCCACTGCCGCTAAAGAGGAAGAGGGTGTCACCGCTGGAGAAGAAGTTTTTGGAGACGCTCTCTTGCGGGTAGAAGCTATTTTCTGTGGACTTTTCTTTTTCTTTTTCTGAGGCTGTGACCCGGTCTTGACACCGTTGCTCTTTTTCTTTTTCTTCTGGGTACGTTTGGGTGTGGCCTTTTTTCTTGGAGACGACTTTGGGAGCATTAGGATCCCATTTTAAGAGGGAACGAATGATGACACCTCCTAGAGAACCGCTTCCTCCAGGTTTCAAAATGATTTGCTTTTTGGTTTGAGTGTCAATGCGAGGATCGGCTAGCTGCGTCAAAGCTACTTTGTTTCTCTCAAAACACGTTTGGTTTGATGTGGAATGTGAATGATGCCTTGCAGTAATTGACGTGCTGTCACCGTAAACCATCGTCAGACTTCTTTGAGACTAGCTTCTAAGACACGAGCACGTATTTGTGGATTTTTTTCGAGACTGATACCGTACAAGGCACGAATCAATTTGATGGGAAGATGAGACTGAAGGGACGTCATGTTGACGATGTGTGAGACAGAGCCACAGTGACCAAGGTTTTTATAGACTTTTTTTTTTGGTGATTGTGGTTGTGGTTAAGTCAACGAAGGGGACGTGTAAACGACAGGCCCTCCGACTTGGCACCAGTGGTGAAACAGATGTGTACGAAATCGCAAATAATCGGGAGTGGTAGGTTTTAAATCCACGAGTAAATAAGCGTGTGGGGTTTGAGTGGCATCGTCGTACGCATGAGTCAGCCAAGGCGTTCCTAACTGTTTGGCTAACACTTGCACTTGCGACGTATCTCTAGGATTTTTAAACAATACCACGTAATGGGCATTGAGACTGATGGTACGATGGGCTTTACTTTGTTGAAACAAATTTTGGGTGATGTAAATGACACTGGCATTACGATGATGCCCTTTGCCCGTAAACCACAGTTTAATTTCTTCTTCGTCTTCTCCTAACATGTCGTCAAAAATAACCAAATGAGTTTGACTAGGGTCAGACACGATCCCGTCGACTTCGCCAGGAATGCCTTCCACAAACACGATGGAATCGCCTTGACTTCCTCGCAGAAGGCTGTACGCTGATTGCCACTCTTTGTAACACCACACGATTCGTTGAGGTGGACGATCGATCAAATGATGTTTATGTTCGATCAAACGTTTGAGAAATTCGGTTTTGCCGGAACCGCTAGGTCCGGCAATGAGCATGTTAAAGGGATGGCGAAGATATAAAGCCTCCCAACTAGTCCGATCTACGTTTTCGTCGATGACTTTGAAAGTGGAGGAAGGGGGAGCAGAGACAGTAGATGTAGCCATAGTAGTAGTGAAGGGAATGTCACTTTTGACAGGAAGACAGACAAGACAAGAGTTTTTATACTTTTTTAGGACACGTTTATTGTCGTCTTTAAAAGTTAACAACACGAAAGACAAAAATACATCAAAGCCAAATGGCTAAGTACATGAATAAAAGACACATTAACACGATCATAGTGGAATATAAACAAGTCTCTGTACAACATTTGTGGTGGTCAAGAGGTGGAATTGTATTGACAGTTTGTAATGTTCTTAGAGGCTCTACATTCCTTGGCACAGTCACACAAGTGTCTTCCCGGAATGGTCTTTCGGGGATGTCGATAACGGTCCTGTCCTGTCCTGAAGAGAGTGGTTCTTCTGGGAGTGGTAGTCCGTTTTTATACCTCTTTTTGTCGGAGGCAATAAGTGTACTTTCTGCACAGAGATGGTCGTACTCCAGTGGCAAATCTAAATTATTTAGTCACTAAATTGTACATCACACACCGTTCAGAGGTGTCCTCTTGAACTAAGTTTACATTGTGTAAAAGATTTTGGTAACCCTCTAACTCTTCTTCTGGAATTCGTTGCAGTAAGTCTACCTTCTAGTACATACAGTCACTAACAACAAACCAATCCTTCTCGCCGCCGAGTAGTTGATCAATGTCTGACCACTGGAACACTTTCATCACAATCAGTCCTTTTATAGCATTCAGGTACCAGTGGTTCAAACATCGGTGACGTAACGGATGCAATTGTTCTTTGCGTTTCACTTGTATTTTGACAAACTCTCGGTAAATGCGTTCTCTCAACTCCTCAGGCAAGCCACGAATGTTCTCTTGCAAAGTATCCATGACTATGTCAGTCAAACACTTCTCCTAGAGCGAAAGTAACGAATATAGTGAATAATTTCTGGCCACTGCCATTCCAGGAAACGGTCAAGAATGTCAATAAAATCTTCAACTGTAAATGGTCTAAAGCGGAATATTCGGAAGAGCGCACACTTGATCCAGAGAAGTCTGACTTGTTTGTTGACTTTTATCAATTTCCTCTTGTGAATTTCTCGACATAAAAGTTCCTCAGTCACCCATTGAGATTTTGCTCTGGCAAGTCCCAGCCAAATGTCCTTGTAGATCTTCTCTTGCAATTCGTTTGGTAATACTTGAAGATTATTTTTCCAATGGGGTTTAAATACTTGTCTAGGGGTTGTCCAACGTTTGACTTCTTGCCAAGGAGCTGGTTTCTGAAACGACATGGTATGCCCACTTCAATGACGAGGTCCCACTAAAGGTAGGTAGTGACAATCTGGAGACCATCGAGCATGTTCCAGGTAAGCACAATCTTTCTTCTCTCACTCGTGAAGTGACATACCGCAACTGAAGCACTTGACTTTATCCCCTTCGCCTAAGTAGATAAATCCAGCTCTAGCTAATTCTTCGTGGGTAGGTCCTCCCAGATATTTTGGCCATTTTCCTCGAAAGGTTTCGAATCGACTTTCATGGGCGCAGTATTCAGGCAAACGCACAGGGAACGAATATTCGTCTTTCACAGGTTCATTTCGATGAGGGTACGGTGAAATATGTAGGAGTTTGCTCAGTTTTGGATGACATCCGTAGGGTGGTAGCCGCATGGTTTCATAAGGATGACATCCACCATGAAAACCAGTAAAATGAAAAGGTGTACGATGACGAGTGGCATCGCTTTCGTATCCAGCAGGTTTGACACGCACTGCATCACTTTCCATGGTACGTACAGTCGTAGCAAAGTTCCCATGATGATGTGGTACTGAATCGCTGAGGTCATAGCGTACGGCATCCCTGTCATCGCAAGACAGAGATAGTACTCGAGTTTCTCGTTGGACTTGAGTCTTACGCTCGATACTTCCTGTGTGAAAGGATTCATCTTTCTCGCTTGGTGTTGGTAGTGACAATAAACTATCGGTCTTGGACGTTGTCCCTTTTTATACGAGTCGTAATGAAGTCTCGAGTTTGTACATCGTAGGTAATACTTCCCTATCCGTGGGCCATTTTTGAAACGTTTCCAATCGACTGGCACAACTATAATAGTCAGGCAAAAAAACTGGAAAATGGTATGGTTTGCACTTGAAGTTCTCTGTGGGTTTCTCAGTCAATTCTTGCTGTGTCGAAGTCATCCTTCTTGTTGGTGACTATCGTCTTGGAACCATTTTTTATACCAGCGTGACCGTACAGTAAAGTGAAGTGGTTGGGAAGCCGTACTCGCTTCTGGTACACGATTTGATAGACTTTTTTCCAAGGGCCGGCTGACGATTTGGTGTGTGGGTAAACGTACAATCTTGTCTGGTTCGTGGGTGGTCACTTTAAAATTTCCATCCTGTCCATAGTGAAAGGCTACGTTCAAGAACCCAAAGTTAACCACTTGACTGTTGCGATAATTGAGAGTGAATAAAAACATATTATTATGTGTATTTGTGTGTTTGTATGCGTGCTCGTACGTTTGTTGGTGTGTATATTTGTATGTGTTGCTGTGCGCACGTACCTATGTGGATAGTATATAATGGGTTATTTTATTTGCTTCTGAGTGGATAGTAGACATGAGGTTTATTCTTGTCCCTTCTGTGTGGATAGTAGATATTGGTGTTTTTATTCTTCCTCCCCTTCTGTGTGAATAGTACAGTGTGTGTTTTATGCGTTCGCGTTCATTTGTGTGGATAGTAGGCATGGAGTGTTTTTTCTTCTCTTCCCGTTTGTGTGGATAGTACATATGTGTGTGTTTTATGCATTCTCGTCCGTTTGTGTGGATAGTATAATGTGTGTGTGTGTTTTATGCATTCTCATTCGTTTGTGGATAGTATATCTGGGTGTGTTTGATGTGTTCTCGTCCGTTTGTGTGGGTAGAATAATGTGTGTGTGAGTTTTATGCGTTCGCGTACGTTTGTGTGGATAGTAAGTATGGTGTGTTTTATGCATTCGCGTCCGTTTGTGTGGATAGTATATATGTGTGTGTTTTATGCGTTCTCGTACGTTTCTGTGGATAGTATATATGGGTGTTTTATGCGTTCGTCTAGCGTTTTTGTGGATAGTAGATGTTTGTATTTTCTGCATTCGCGTCCGTTTGTGTTGATAGTATATGTGGTGTGTTTTATGCATTCGCGACAAAGACCCTTTTCAGGGCCACTCCACTTCCTCGAAAAGATTTATTCTTTCTTGCCTAAAAGAAATTTTTTAGTTGTTGTATAATTTATGTTTAACTCACAAAAACATTATTCTCTGTTGCAAGTGTCCAGTACCGTGACGTCACCTTACCTGTTCCATTCCTATTGTTCCCATACAAAATTCCTACTGACGCTATAGTGTCCCAGGGTGTGCCATTTGACGCTATAAATCTTGACGCTATAGTACAAAGTAGGGTCCCGTAATGCTAATTCCCATTGACGCTATAAATCTTGACGCTATAGTAGAAAAAGTAGGGTCCCGTAATGCTGATTCCCATTGACGCTATAGTATCGCTTATTTTAATTTTTTATTTACAATTTTTCAGTTTCCGCGAAGGTCGGTATGAGTTTAAATAATTTCAGTACTAATTTAAGTCTTGGTAACATTTTTAAAATTTATCTATGGATTATTTTCAGTCTCCGCTAAAGTCCGGTGCAATTTCAGAATTTAGTGCTACACTTTGTCTTTGCCATTTCTGACAACCAAAACATCTGGCTAGTTATCAGTTTCCATTCAAGTCCTCTAAATTTTTCGGAAATTTAGTGCAATATTTTAAGTCACGGCAATCTGAATACAATCTTCCGGAGTTTTTCTCAGTCTCCACTAGAGTTTGGGACATTTTGGTAATCTTAGTACTACTTTTAGACTAAACAAATATAATTTAATCTTCTGGGATATGTTCAGTCTCCGTTAAATTCTGGGACAATTTCGTAATTTTAGCGTTACTTTTAGTCACAGTCATTTGAATATTAATGTTCCAGATTTTCTCGGTCTCCACTGTAGTCCGGGACAATGTCGTAATTTTAGTACTACTTTTAGTCTAAACCAATGTAACCTAATGTTCAGGGACATGTTTAGTCTCCGTTAAATTCTGGGACAATTTCGTAATTTTAGCCTTACTTTTAGTCACATCCATTTTGGCGTTAGTCTTTTCCTTGATTATAACTATTTATAGCATCATTATAATTATGCAAATTTATGAACACCGATAACATAATTTCAGGTCTAGGTAATGCTTTATATATAAATCTCGGGCTTGTATTAGTATATGTCTGTCTCAGTCTCCATTGTGTTTGTTTCTACCTAGAGTGGTAGCCACGCGTATTCAAGTCAGCCACTTGCTACATTGTTACCAATCTCCAGTACCATGATGTCACCCTACCTGTTCCATTCCTATTGTCCCTTTACAACATTCCCATTGAGGCTATAGTGCACCAGGGTGATATTTTGACGCTATAAATCTTGAGGCTACGGTACACGGGGGTGGGGTGGGGGTGGGGTATTTTTGAGGCTATAAATCTTGAGGCTACGGTACAACCCCCTCAAATTAACATTACGTTCAATGTGAGGCTATACAGCCCCGATATACTACTGATGGTTTCAAGAACAATGTTCTTGTGGTTCTTCTCTCACTAACATGAGCAACCTTTCTCGAGAATCTTAAAGAACTTTGTTTCCTTGTTGAGAACTCACACCACCATTAACGCGGGTATGGACAAGAAGAAAAGTGTCAAGCAGTGACGTAACTATAGAATGCACACACATACAAGCACACGCAAGCTCAGAAAATATTGAGATTGTGTTTACAACTTTATTATCCCCCAGGTGGAGAACAGAAAAGAAAGCATTCTTTATGATTATGCTCAAAGAAACCGCAGTTTGGAGAAATTCTGCCAATGTTCTATTTTGGTTTTGACAATGCATATATAGTTAAGAACTGAAACTATATGTAAACACTGAGCTTAATTTGAATTTGCAGTTTTCCTGTTATGTCTCTAGTATTCTCGGAATCAAATGACCAGTTTTGATATGCTTCTTTATCATAATAATGTTGCAAACAAATTGATTACAGTGTATATTCGTATATAACGCGCACTCAATCGTGAACAGAGTAGACACAAATCTGCGGTCGCATTATAAGCTGACGGATAAGGATTTACGCTGTTCTTTCCACTAAAGATTTAAAGCGTAGATCTTGATTTGCCTGTGCTGTATTCGATGCCACATATGGGTCTGTTTTAGAAATTGGATGAGCACTTTGCGGAAGAAAGTGCAATACATTGCGGGAGTTTATGCTTTGCATACCCTCATGAAGCAGCGAAGAGAAAAGCTCATATTGTCTTGCTTGTAAATTGTATATCCGAGGTTTTTGAAACTCAGATTTATATGTATTCTCACTCGTTTTCTAATTCTAAACGAAACATTATAGTTCCTCTGTTTCCTGGCTTGAGCCCATACTATCTTTGCGACTCAGTGATCTGAAACCAATGTATTTTATCATTGTCTCTGATGTCCTTATTATTATTCCTCTAAATTCATGCTAAATGGTAAAAGCTTTATTAAGTTTCGACAAAAACCGCAGCAATTAGTGCCAATTAAACGATGAAAAAAACGCTGGTTTTAAAAGACCTAGAATGGTTCCTGACTTTGTTACAGTATTTACACACAGTTTAACTCTCCACCTAACTTCCGGAAGCAGTTTCTTCCGGAAGCGATCATAATGTTCAAGAGCCTATCATTAATCGTACCATTAGCACACTGTCAGACTAGATCAGATACTTATCAGCGAGGCCAACAAATGAATCATGTTCACGCGATGCGTTATTTCACATATCAAATTATCTATAGAATTGCATGAACTATGGCAATTTTCGTGATGTTTCTTAGTTATTTGCAACACTTCAGAGATAGAAAATCGTTAAGGACAAGATTTACCTTTTCCTGATTACTAATTGCTTTTCGATAATGAATGACAATCAAAACTGAAGCTTAAATTGTGTGTTTCTTTTTGCACATACTACGTAGATATAAATAATGTTTCGTGCTAGCTTTTATTTTGTTCTATTGAATTTCTCTTTCTTTCATTCTCAATATTGATTGCAGCCCACTGGCACTTTCAAACAATGACAATGGTATTCACTATGTTAGAACGTACCAAATTCAGGGAACACGAGCAGAAAGTTTAAAAAATAAAAGTTGTACTAGAGGCAGCTGTAACAGCGAAACAGTGCTAGCTTTTATGGTTGTTGTCATTTTGTTTTTCTTCTTCTTCTTCTTTCAAAACCACCAGTCAGCGTTTATGCTAAGCTAGCTTTATATTCTAAAACTGGTTTATTCGATATCTAACAGAATACTCTTATGTCCTGTTTCGGATTAGTCTATCTGATTATTGCAGAATCCAAACACAAACTCGAAATAAAGTCATCTTTGTAAAAAGTGCCGCCCATTAAAAGTAGTGGCGATATGTTCGTTCCTGGATACGATACAATTTTCCTTTATTTAGATATTACTTCCTCCTTTACATGAGCCTCCAACAGATGAGACTAAATGCCGACAGGAAGCGCTTTTCTGCCCAAAAAGTCCTCCAATGCAAAATATATTCCTAACTTGTAGAATGAAAATGAATCTGAAATATGAATTGGACCACAATCTGTCGTCAGCAAATGTGCAACATCGATTACTTCGTCCAAAGTCTTCTTTCTTTGTAATTTTTGCCAAACAGGAATAAATAAGTACAACATTGACCAGTCGTTTGATCAATTCCATACATTTCCCTCTTTCAGAAATGTTCAAATAGAATTAATTAACACTTAGTATTTGTTTTGCATTTATGAAACGTGCGATAAACTGTTTCACGTCAATGTTTCTTACGTTGAAGAAAAAAAGATTTACTCAAACGGTTATGCAGGAAAGATAGAAAGCCACGTCTCTATGAAATCATTAAATTTTGATTGATTTTGCGGCAAGGTGATTAGCTAAAACTCGAAGACCTTGTGAGTTTGTTTTATATTTTATAGGAATGAATTTCAAAAACGAATCTCTCAGCTTTATCTTAGAATAACATGTGATATATAAGCTAAGCAAAACAAACTATGTTCCATGAAGATTTTAGAAACAATGCGCATAGACATTATTTCCATTGTTTTCTTCGTAATGTACACCATCATCAAACTTTTCGAAAGACCCGTCAGAAGGAGCATCGATAGAAAATTGATACAGTATAATCATTTTAGAACTAGTGGAGTGGGAAAATGTTAAAGTTCTCTTGGCGACGGCAAATCTGGGTTAGTGCAGTTTGCAGTTGGATAAGACTTGTGCGCGAGTAAAGACGGGAAATGGTATTTAATATAATGCAATTTTGATACAAAAGATATGGTGGACTATAAGTGTCAAGCTACATTTTAGGAAAGGTACGATATTTTACTTATTTGATGCTTGGGAAAAAAAAGGCCAGCAACGGCGGCGATATTGGACAGAGGATGATAATCCTTTCTACATTTAACAGACATCGGTACAAAGCCTTGTTTGGAAATGAATTTACGTTTGATGATAAATTGTCCGGAAGAATTGTCGATATTAAACGGCAGATAAGCGTATGTCAAACTTGAAAGCTGAATAGTCGCTATTTCTAAATGCTTCATGTAAACGCTATAAAATAGGCAGAAAAGTATTGGAAAAGTAGATTTTTGTAATGGCGGAATTCATTGACGTTAGTAGTGAATGGGGGCGCCCTAGGAACAATGGCGACTTAGTGTTAAATTTGGGTGTTTGCACTCTGGGGACAATGGGACTTTAACATGGATGGGTCTGTCTAGGAACAATAGGAATTTAACATAGGGAATGTATAGTTACAATGTATTGGGCCTGCCTAGGGACAATAGGAATTGAACAGGGGTTACGTCACCGTACTGGACACTGGCAACAATGTTGCAAGTGGCTGACCTCAATCGGGAGGAACAGTTTGGCAAGGGGTTGACCTAAATACGTGCTACTCTAGGGACAAATAGAGACATAGACATAGAGACGTGGTTAGATACAGGGTTAGAGACAGATACATACATTAATTTATGAACATAAATCTAGCACACACAAAAAAAAAATCGACTAAAAATTTTTTAGGCAAAAGAGAATAGATATCTATTCGAGGCAATGGAGTGGACCTGAAAAGGGCCTTTTAACTTTCTTCTATTTTGTCTCCTTTCTTATTCTCCTCGGCCAACCTCTCATCTTCTCCATAACATTTTCCGTCTTCTTCTTTTTCTCCTCCTTTGACTCCTCTTGTTTCCTCATTTCGTTTTCTTCTTCTTCATCAATTTTTCATTATAAGTTCTTATCTGTTCTTTTTCCTCGTTGTCTTCCTTTTCCTCTTTTTCCGCCTTGATCATGTCTTTTAATCGTTCCTTTGCCTTTTTAAAACTATTTATCTCCATTTTAACTTGGTGGGGGTGATAATAACCATCTTCCAATCTAACCAGCATCTCTTCCACCATTCCCAGATCGTCCACCACCTCTTGCAATATCATCATCTTCTCCATGTGCTTAGAAGCCATTTTTGTTATTCGTTGTTGAATGGCGAGATTAGAAGAAGAACTTTGGATTATAGAGGCGTTCGCACATTAAGTGCATGTGCCTCTTGTTAATGCCTGCACAGCAGGCTGTTAATTATTCCTGGGGGAAGGAATTAGTGCCTCATCCCCCAGGCGTTACTGCACTCAAAGAGTGCTGCTAATTAAGCCATCAGTTCGTGGGTCAACTAAGTCCCAAACAACCTGATTGAATACGCCAGCTGGTGAATTGACTTGAATACTGAAGGGTAAAGTGCTTAACGTTAAACCTCAACAGTAACTCCTCAGTAGAAGAGGAGACTCGTTGACGTGCAGGAACTACCGGACTATCTTTTTTCATCCCGTAGGGTTTCCAGTCCGCCCATGCAGCATGTTATACCATGCACCTGCAGCCACAACCGCCACAGCACCAGCTAGCGCACTGAGGATATCTTGAGTGGGAATAGACCCAACACGCACTCAAGGAAATTTAGCGTGCTATCCAACCTACGGCACTACCAGGTGTCAACCGAAGCAGTATAAGACGCCAGTCGCGATTGGTCGGCGACCATGACGTCTCATCGAGTCACCTGGTGTTCAGACTGGTGGAATCGTTCCACATCTCCGTCTCGTACGAGAGTCCGAGCGATGCAAAGGAGGAAAGGAACTCGGCAACTGAAGCGAACGCAATGGATGTTGTCAAAACCGTACTTTCAGTCCAGCTGTTCTAATGGACATATAAATCGTCCAATAATGTGTAAGCCACCTGTGCAATTAACCAGATCAAATAAGTTTCTAAATTTCATTATTGATTACATTCAGAGTTGGAATTTAGTGTACAGAGTGTACATAAATATTCCTAAAAAAATACCAATCGGCTAAGTCAAAATGACTCATGCATTTTGTATCACGCATAATAAACATAGAATAAATTTTGATGGTGGTAACAATAGGATCAAATTTGAGCTAAAACAAAAAGATATAATCAAAAATGGTTTTCAAGCCAAAATGAAAACCATATACATTCACCCAGGCAAAATTGATAGGCAGTTCGGTCTTTTCATACCGAGTCCATCGGCTGGTCTGCTGCACCGGTATATGAATTGCTCACATATCTGTTGTCTGGTGGCAATCCCACGCTGGCTTATCCTCCCGTTTCCGGCGGCCGACTCGCGCTATTGCCTTCCCATCGAACGCTCTATGGTGCAACGTTATTCGTCAGTGCAGCTAAGATTTTTTCAAACAAGAAGCGTGTATATATACTCAATGAAGGGTTGTTCAACTCCAGCAGCGCCTTACAACATGTGTTTGACCGCTGTCTTTGCTTCTTAGCTGGTCCCATATGCAGCACAGGTTTTCTGCTTCCCACCTACACCCTTTCATTCCGCTCCCGGTACGCCGGTTCTGCCAGCTCGCTGTCCACTTCGGCGTGATTACTTACTTAATTTGGATTTAGATCGCTTTCGCCAACTTGGACATGTGCAACCGATTAATGCCCCCATTGGAGGCTGATTGATTTTCTCCAGGGGGACGGAATAGTGCGGCGTCCCCCTCGCTTTAATGCACACAGTGTGCTGATAGATTTTGTTCGTATTCGGAACATTGAGTTTCACGAGACAAGTGGTGAGTGGGAATTGACCCACACGCACTCACATGGTCAGGTAAAAAATGCCCGATCGAGGCAAGGCAGGAAAAGTGGTCGTGAGGAAGGCGCTGTACATCCGGGTTCTCTTTTAATCCCTATTTGCCGAAAAATAAATGTTGGCGTCTAGACGTAATTATTATTTGACAATATTATTTGTGCTGCTTATAGAGGTGGTAATGATACAGTGGGCCAACCTATGCTAAATTTTAATTTAAATTTATTTTATTAGTTACTATTTAGTTGGTGACTGATGGCTGGGTTTTGCCACCTTATATACATCTAAATTTGGGTCCTATATCCTAAATTAATTTAAGGCGCCACCGTGTGTGGCTGGACCTGATGGCTTCGGAGTTGAGCAACCTTATAAAGATAATTTGAGGTCTTATGCTATGTCTATATTATGTAGATTCAAGATTTTTAATGCGCCGCATTGTACGGCTGGTTCTGATGGCTTTTGGTTTTAGGCCACCTTATAAAGCTAATTTGGGGTCTTACGTTATATTTAGTTAATTAATTAGTCAAATTGTTGCCGCATTGTGCAGCTGGTCCTGATGGCTGGGTTTTGTGCCACCTTATAATGACTAAGTTTAATGGGCCAGTTTATTTGTTTGTATTTTAATGATCCACTGTATCACAAGATGTAGAAGAGACAAAGGAGGAGTTGTTAGTAATTGTGTTCAGGAGAAATTGTGATAGATGGTTGTCGACTTGGATACCTGCAGTCATATTGCATTGCTTGACGAATTACAATCTCAGTGCCATATATGGCAGTTGAATTGTAAGGTATAGAAAGGTAAGTTGGTAAACAAGGAACCTGGATACGTGCAGTCGCATTGCATTGCCCGACGAACCACACCTCTCAACTCGAAATCGATCCATGAGACCCGAGATGAGGCAACGGCTCCAGACCGCGCATAGGCTGGTACATACCCCTAAGTGGGCCGTAAACCGAAGCCCTCACCTCATCTCGCATCCCCTGGTTTGATCATTTTGTGTGGCTAGCGTCAGGCAACTGTTTTTGCCACTGTTTGTTATGATTTACGGTGACGAGTTGGAGTACGAATTAAATTTTCCCAATTTTATCAATCTCTCTAAGGAAGAGCAAAATTGACTCGTTGGTTATGTTCGGGTTAGGGTTACTGTGGTATAATAGGTCTGGACAGGAACATGGCGAACCAATTGCTTTAAGGGCGTGATTGACGAACGCTTTACTTTATATTCCTAAAGCACGGACGTAAAGGAAAACATCCCCTCAAACCAACTACCCATATTACATATCAAACTATCCACAGTGATGAGAGTGCTAACCTAAAATAAATTAGTATACAAAACAACACACTAATGCTAACAAAACCACTATACTTTCTATCAATACATAGTGGAGAAGAAAAGATTTTATTTACAAAACACACCATTACCTACAATCACATCAGCAAAGGAGTTAGTGCTTATAGTGACACTACTTCACATTCATACAAAACAAGCACTCATGAGTGTAGGGACAAAGGGTTTGTTAAGGGAAAAAAGACACACACACACACACACAAACACAAACGTGCGCGCGCACACATACACATACACACAAACAAACACACACACAGAGAAACGTACGCGCGCTCACATACACACACATACACACATATTTTATGGCATCTTGATCAGTCTCTGTTTTCTAGAGATCTGGTTAGCCCTGAAAAGGACTGTTGTTTTGAACTTCACTTGCACATGGTTAATACCCGCACCTCCCAGGTCGAGCACTACACACACATCTACGGCTCCAATCTTTCTCCCACGAAATGGTAAAGATGGGGAGTGATGAAGAGGGTTGATTCGCTTCACTCTCCCAATCTTCGGTTTGAGGGATTGTGAAGACTGCATTCATTTCACGTAAGTTCTAATACTGCTGCTGCTGCTGTGGTCGCTGAGGTTCCCACTCTTGGCGTTGTAGCTCCAGCTCCAAGTCCCAATCTTCGGTACGAGGGACCGTGAACGCTTGCGGTGGTTTATGTAATGGTGTCCTCACCACAGGCCTCACATGGCAGATGGGCAATATCAGAAGGAATATAGCATTTTCTTTCTCCTTCTCCTTCTCTAAGACAACTTCTTCTTTCTTCTTCTTCTTCATCGCTACCCTACATGGCTAGTTCGTCTAGGAGGCGACGAGCATTTTCCAGGTGCATCTGGAGTTCCATTATCTTCTGTGCTCTATTCATGTTGTTGATCTTGTTACGTCAACGATGGGTAGCCAGACTGACGAACGCTATACTTTACATACTTCAAGCACGGACGTGAAGGAAAACATCCTCCTTACACAAAAACTGATATTACCCACACCATAACCAAAAACATGGAGCTCGCAGACCTATAGGCGTTCTTCTATTTTTTAACCTACCAACACATAAATACAGACAAATTTTGGCACATGAGTAGTATGTCTTTTCTAGATTGTTTGGGGTAGCCCTGAAAATGACTGTTTTGTTTGGGGTTGTGGCAATCTCTTATCGTCTAAGATTGCGTCCCCGTCTGCCTGCAGGCTTTCCCACCGGATAGGGTCTGCTTCTTCGGAAGGAGAAGGAGAACTCTTTCGTGTCCACACGGCAGTCCACAAAAACCTCGAGCTCTGTCTGGCTCCTGCTGTTGTTGCTGCTACTGACGTTGCTGTTCTCTCTGCTGTTTCTGAAGTCTATACTTCTCGGTCCATTCTTCTTGCTCCTTCGTGATTTCGTCTTTAAAGACCTCTTCTATCAGGTCTTGGGCCACTTTTAATATGCTGACATTCTCTATCTTGTCAGGCTTGCGTATCAGGTTTTGCCTGACACGATGCAAATTCACGTGGGCTTCGTTCAGTTTTGTTAGTCTTGAAGACATCTTCATAAGTTGACGAGTCAACAATGGATGGCCAGACTGAAGACCGCCTCGAATTATATGGCTCAAGCGCGGACGCGATAGAAAACATCCCTATGGTTTTTGGGTATTAACGCTATAGATCATCTCATGGTGAGGGATAGAGAGTAGTCAAAGAGCATAAATAGTGAAAGCAAAATTTTTTTAAAACAAACCACCAACACTTATTTTTAATAACATTTTTATTCAACCAACAAACAACCAACACATGATATAACATCAACACATTATTTTCAAATAACACATTTTTGACAAGGTTGACAACGTTGTGAAGTCAAGTTAGACTTCAACTGATGGAGGTCATTTGGCCATTGATGTACAATACGTTTCCTAGCTACACACAAGAGATATCCACAATGGTCACACAATGGTCACAAAACCATCTATCTACTTTTTCATCGTTTCTAGAAGAGTCACGGTCAAAATAAGTCACTAAATGTCCTAAGGAATATCCAAGACTGCGTTGATGAAGAAAATACACACAATATTGTCCACACACTATGGAATCTATTCCTTGTAATTTCACATTATTGAAGTGAGTCGTCTGGGTATTTCTTCTCATAAAGTCGATGATGTCATCTTCCAAAGGCGGTGATCCATACGAATCAGAATACTCTACACAGGCATCGTGGGGAAAGTATACGGCTACCCAGTGGGTTCCTGGGAGATGACTGTCGTCCTTTGTTGACGACATAAACTTGATGGTCCTTAGGTTTGCGATGAGGAAGTTCATCTATAGCGCACACGACAGGATTCCAAGAAGCGGTGTACGAAATGTTTTTCAAAAGGTAAAAAAGTTCCCAGGTATCCATTTTGTTTTGGTGTTTTTTCTTTTTTTCACAGGTGATAATAAGTCATCAATAGAATCCTAAATTTTTGCTTTAAAATTTCTGTGAAGTAAACGGTTCTTGTAATTGTCTCCGTGCACTGTGGAAAGAGAGCTTCGATGCGACGGACCTATAGAGCAGTCAATGGAAGGGAGGAATGGTCACGCAAAACTTTATATCACTGATGCAACACTGCTTCTTCCGAGATGAGACCCCCAAGCGGCATCTAGATACTCATCTCAATTTTTCTTCTTGACTCATTGTCAGACATTTATCGTGTTGAATTTGACTGGGATGACTGTTTTGACATCCATAGCAATCTTTCTTGGTAAATGCCGTAATTTTATCCGACAGGTGCATAGCAAAACAAGAGACAAAATAGTCTTTTTGTTCTGGCCATCTTGCCATCCCATGTCCTCTTCGTCTTTGTCTTTATCTGTAGGCTCCAAGATATCCTCCCATTCCATTTCCAAAGAGTCTCCACCATTCATAGAGCAATAAGAGTCTTCCATAACTTCTAATAGTCTAGAATGACTTCTCTCAAACTGTTGATTTAAATCGTATTGTCGAATTCGGCATACAAGATGACGTTCACCGTCTCGGGTAGAGCTGTAGCAAACTAAAATTCCGCACGAAGCTGGCTATATTTTATAGGGTGGAAATGTCCCTCGTTGCTGCCTTGGTCTGGAGTGAAATCAAAAGCCCACAAAGCGTAACCTCCTGCATAATCGTCGTACGAAATGCCGTGACTGCTGTTAGTCCCTAGCTGTCCGGTAGCTTCGTACAGGGACAAGTACGACCTCAAGTAATTCTTGTCCAAGTCAGGTTCGAAGGGTCTGGTACACAAGGTCTTGCCATCTCGACTGACTTCAATCTTGGACACGTTGTAATGCTCGAACTCGAAAGAATTTTGATCGGGGGCTCCGTTGAGGGCTGCATTGCTAACGATGCCTATAATTAAAAGTTTGGGTAACTGTCCAACAGACGATCTCCGATCTTGGATAGGAGTCCAACGGCAATGGTGAAAGTTTTCACTTCCACTCGTCATATCGGATACTTGACGGTCCTTCTGCTCAAAGTGTGACTGATGTCGTTTCCCACTTTAAATAACACTTCCACGCGTCGCACGTATAGTCTGGCTTCTTCAATGACTGTTTTGTAATTGGCAGCATCTGCCAACAAATGGAAAGCGGTACTGCTGAGATTCAGTCTCAGGCGGACATCCACTTCGTTCAGCAAATACTTCTCTTGTAAACCACATGTCCAAATGCAAACGATCCATCAGTTCTATACTCTGCCCATCCTTGATTTTGTTTCGTCGGTTGTTGAATCCCACATTGTGGTTTGGTTCTTTATCTGTAATCAAATCGGTGTCTTTGAATTTGCCTACCGTGTCAGATTGCCATATCTCGCAAGCATCCAAATGGGTGTTCTTGGCTTCTTTTCCGTACGTCAAGAGATTTTCCAGGTACGCTCGGTAAGGGTAAGTATTCATGCTGCTACTGACCAGTTTGATATTCAAGTACAAATCCTCTTCACTGAACAAGGAATGCATGCAATTGTTGACGGGACCTACTTCCTCGTTACCGTCTATAGAATTTCCGGTCGAATCGAGAACTTTGACTCTCAAGTACAGGTAAGTGCTATTCTGATCGATGTAATCTTCGGGCTGTCCTTTGATTTCAAATTCGATGGGGGCTGAGGTTGTCAAAGAGAAGATGGGATGAAATTCTACCCATTGAGACTCTTGCATCGTCATCATGGTGGGTGGCATGGCAAACGGATCCAGTTCCGACTTGGAACATTCGCAAGACTCTCGGTGCATAATTTTTTCTCTTTATTATTCAATAATCAAAAGCGTCCAATTCTCTGACGGTTCTTCTTTTCTTGGTCTTTCTAGCTCTGGGTGTGTGAAGTCCTCTAGAGGGGTGTCGTCGTCGTCTCTTTCTGCCTTGTCCTTGCTGTGGCATCAGGGAAGCATGAATGCCTGACTGGGTATCGTCCAGGGCATTTATAGGAGTTTGTCGTCGACCCAAAATGTCTTTTCAACCTTGAAACAAGACAGTTGTGCCTGCTCTCAAGGAAGCTTCTTTGGGGTTTTGTTTCTCGATGATGAAATTTTGGAGAAATTCTTTGCCTTGCGTCAAAGCGACATCTTTCAAGGCGTGCAATCCTCGTGTCACCATTGGTTTCAAAACGGGGGCCACCGAACGAAACGCCGACTTCGGCATATCTCCGTAATCATGTCCTCGCTGTCGAGCGACTCCTCGGTACACATGATACATGAATTACAAGTCGTTAGAGAATCGTTTTCGAAAATGGAGTTTCACTGTGACTTTCCCTTTGATGAATGGAATATTTTCTCCCAGATCTCCTTTCATAGCAATGTTGACACTGTCGAAATACGGCTTACTGACTGGTAAGTAGTGAGCATGTACAAAGTCACGGTGAACGTGATAGATGTTTCCACCTTCCTCGTCATTGGCAGTGGCAGAATCCACTTTGAAACGAATGGCTCGCTGTTACGGTGCGGATGTGTGTTCCCCACGTTGTACTCCACCACATCAGAATACACAAAGATCAAATTTAGTCCTTGGTTCAGTTCTACAGGGGATCGAAGGAACTTCGCAAAATTTAAGTTGTTGGTAATGAGTGGCATGTTGTTATCCTTGACTATCTTGAGGTCTCCGCCCAAAATGTCAAACAATTCAGGACAAAATGTAATGGACAACGTTTATGGCATCTGAAAATGTCATCAGCAGGCGACAAGCCACTTTACGGAACTCAATCGTGACACTTCGTTCGGTTTTGTCCAAGGTTTTTCCAAGCAGGGCATTGAATTTGGAAGCAATCGTGTCCACCAGATGTTGACCGCTAAAATAATAGCCTGCGGAAATATTCATTAGATAGATGCACTGTGGAGTATCGGGGGACACTTGTCGTTTCGTAGAGGCATCTACAGTTTCGTTTTCATTCAAGTTTCTCTTGGCAATTGAGTACTTCGACCTCAAAGGTGTTTTGATTTTCAGTGATGTTTGTAATTTGTGTAGGATGAATCATTTCGACCAAAGCCACTTCCCAATGGGTTTCGTGATCCAATTGGATGGCCGGAGTTAATTTGGCAGCACAACAGAACAAAGTATTATTGGGAAACACATCCATGGAACTGTCACTGGGTAAAATTAAGTAAAATTGGTTATTCATAATTCCAGAGTTCTGCTGTCCGAGGAGTCAATGGAGGTCAGAGGAGTGTCTAAAGGAGGATTGTTGTTGTTTTGTTGGTGACAACATTCGCTCACGGTATCGATGACGTCTTTGGAGGCTGTTTGAATGAGTGGAATGCGTCGCCACTGATTGTAGGTCCGTCGTATCATTTTCATGGCAGGCATCACTCGACGTTGAGGGGTTCGCAACGGACTAAATCAGGTCAGTTCTTGCTTGGATAAATCCAGTAAACTCTGTAACGTGCCCGATCTTTCTTGGACTTCGATCATGGGGGAGGGTACTTTGTCAGCAGCTGCCTCAGCAGCTAAAGAGGTGGAGGGTGTCACCACTGGAGGAGAAGTTCCTGGAGACACGGGTTTCCATTTTTTAATCAAATTAGGAAAGACGCTTGTCAAATTGGGTTTGGCTGGTATCACCAGCAACGGGGATGTGGAAGAACCAGAGGCTACTGGAGACGCGGTCACCGTCACTGCAGGTCGTGGTTTGGGGATGTAAGGTTGCCTCCTGGCCGAAATGCCTCTCTTGCGGGTAGAAGCTGTTTTCTGGGGTCTTTTCTGGGGACTTTTCTTTTTCTGGGGCTGTGACATGGTCTTGACACCATTGCTCTTTTTCTTCTGTGTACGATGGGGTCGGGGAGTGGCTTTTTTCTTTGGGATGACTTGGGAAGCATTGGGATCCCATTTTAAGAGGGAGAAAATAATGACACCTCCTAGAGAACCGCTACCTCCAAGTTTGAAAATGATTTGCTTTTTGGTTTGAGTGTCGATGCGGGGATGGATCTGCCAGTTGCATCGAGGCTACTTTGTTTCTCTCAAAAAGCGTTTGGTTTGATGTGGAATGTGAATGATGCCTTGCAGTAATTGACGTGCTGTCACCGTAAACCATCGTAAGACTTCTCTGAGACCGGCTTCCAAGACACGAGCACGTATCTGTGGATTATTTTCGCGACTGATGCCGCACAAGTCATGAATCAATTTGACGGGAAGATGCGACTGAAGGGACGTCATATTGACGATATGTGAGACAAACAAAAAGTATCCGAGGATTTTATTGATTTTTTTATGTCGACGGAGGGCGTATACATGACAGGCTCTCCGTCTTGGCACCAGTGGTGAAACAGATGTGTACGAAATCGCAAATAATCGGGGGTAGTTGGTTTTAAATCCACGAGTAAATAGGCTTGTGGAGTTTGAGAGGCATCATCGTACGCATGTGTCAGCCAAGGAGTTCCTAACTGTTTGGCTAATACTTGCACTTGCGATTTATCTCTAGGGCTTTTAAACAACACCACTTAATGAGCATTGAGACTGATGGTGCGATGGGCTTTACTTTGTTGAAACAAATTTTGGGTGATGTAAATGACACTGGCATTACGATAATGCCCTTTGCGTGTAAACCACAGTTTAATTTCTTCTTCGTCTTCTCCTAACATGTCGTCGAGGATGACCAGATGGGTTTGACTGGGATCAGACACTATCCCGTCGTCTTCGTAAGGAATGCCTTCCACATACACGATGGAATTGCCTTGACTTTCTCGCAGAAGGCTGTACGCTGATTGCCACTCTTTGTAACACCACACGATACGCTGAGATGGACGATCGATCAAATGATTTTTATGTTCGTTCAAACGTTTGACAAATTCGATTTTGCCTGAACCGCTTGGTCCAGCAAATAACATGTCAAAGGGATGAGGAAGATACAAGGCCTCCCAACTAGCACGATCTAAGTTTTCGTCGATGACTTTTAAACTGGTGGAAGTGGTGGAAGAGACAGCAGAGGCAGCCATAGTGAAGGGAATGTCACTTTTGAAACGAAGACAGACAAAACAAGAGTTTCTATACTTTTTTCAGGACACGTTTATTTCAAAACATTTTTAAAATTGAACACGAAAGACAAAATACATAGAAGCCAAATGGTTAAGTACATCAATAAAATACACATCAAAACGATCAAAGTGGAATATAAACAAGTCACTGTTCAACATTTTTGGTGACGAAGGTGTGGTGTCCTAGGGACACTGTAATGTTCTTAGAGGCTCTACACTAAGCACAGTCACACAGGGGTTCTCCCGGAATGGCCTTTCGGGGATATCATGGCAATGACGGTCCTGTCTTGAATAGAGTGGTTTTCTTCTAGCATTCAGGTACCAATGGTCCAAACATTGGTGACGTAACGGATGCAATTGTTCTTTGCGTCTGACTTGTATTTTGACAAACTCTCGGTAAATGTGTTCTCTCAACTCCACAGGCAAACCACAAATGTTCTCTTCTAAGTATCCATCAAGAGATTACTGAGGTCGTCCCACTAAAGGTAGGTAGTGACAGTGCGGAGACCATCGAGAGTGTTCCAGGTAAGCGGAATCTTTCTGTTCCTACTCGTGAAGTGACACACCACAACTGAAGCACTTGACTTTATCAGCTTCTCCTAAGTAGATAAATCCAGCTCTGGCCAAGTCTTCGAGGGTATGTCCTCCCAGATATTTAGGCCATTTTCCTTGGAAGGTTTGGAAACGACTTTCAAAAGTCGCGGTATTCAGACAAACGAACAGGGAACGAATATTTGTAACAAGATAACCGAGCTGGGATTTCGGATTTACAACAGAATACTTTTGATGGTGATACAAATACAATGTTTATTGATGTATGATTTGAATGAGAAAGAATATTGATTAATATGTGCGTGTATAAGATCCACATATTGGACAAGTTAACATAATACACACGAACCTAAAAATGCAACAAATATAAATACAAATATATGACCCTACACAGTACAAGGACAAAGGTGAAGAATTCACAGTAATTTCACACGATGAAAATAATGGGTGTTTTACTCAATAGTAAAAATGATGTATTCACTCAACTAGTGAAAAATGAGATTTGTTTTACTCAGATAGTAAAATGATGAACTGATTGGACAGATATCATACAAAAATATCTTTTACACTCCCAAAACAATGGGTATAATCAAAACCCCAAAATTAGCCCACGGATTAAATATTGCATGCATGGAGTAACACAAAACACTCCCGTCAATATCACACTTGGCAATCAGTCACACTGGTCAATCAAACAAGTATCATTATAGGTAGTCACCGACCACCATTCAATTCCTTGGTCAATCAAGCAATCAGCGCCCACCAATCTGGTCTGCAACGCCCAATCATTCACTACTCGACCAGCAACACTGTTCACTCTGCTCTACGGCTGCTATGGTTAACTTCTATGCTTAGCTCTTTAGCTGGTACCACGTCGACCACGATCACCATGGATCACTCTAGTCACCTGAAAATACATCTAACATGGCATATAGGATAAAACGTAATGACGTTATATACGGTAAGTTATACAAATTACATTATCGGTACAATATTACAAAACAATGAACAGGTTCAGAAATGAGCCTGTGTCCGATAAGATTCCTGTGGTACTAAACGTTTCTTAATAAAAAGCAACTTTATATTGCTAATATAAATGTCTTGCTAAGTCACAAAACAAGGATAGTAAATATTTCCGTTATACTACGCAAGCCAAAGCTACATCGAAAACATTCAAAACTAAACGTGGTGGTACAATAGCTGTAATGTGAAGATATCACTTTACGGTGAGGCATTTATATATATATATATATATATATATATATATATATAATATATATATATATATATATATATATATATATATATATATATATATATATATATATATATATATATATATATATATATATATATACATGCGATGTAGCCGTGCTAGATGTAAATCGGTTTTTCCCATCGAGATTGCTTCGCACGTGTGGCAGGGATGAACCGAACTCACTATTTCGAAATATTGTACAATATACAAAAATCACCCTCGGGTATCGTTGTTCAAGAAAAAAGAAAAAAACGAAACAGAGTACATGCTTTTAATAAATAGAGGGATTTATACAATTCCGTGACAATGTTCTTCTTTTACAGGCTCATTGTCGATGAAGGCACGGTGAAACCGGCAGTAGTTTTCTAAGGCATGGATGACATCCGTAGGGTGGTAGCCGCATGGTTTCACGTGGAGGATGACATTGACCATGAAAACCAGTAAAGAGTCCACGATAACGAGTGGCATCGCTTTCGCATCCGTCAGGTTTGAGACGAATAGCATCACTTTCCATGGTAGGTATTGTAGTAGTAGTAGTAGTCATAGCAAAGTTCCCATGATGTGGTACTGAATCGCTGAGGACACAGCATACGGCATCCCTGAAATCGCAAAGCACAGCATCGCACTCAACTTGAGAATTTCCGAACTTGAATGGTGTCTGTTTGTTCGGATTCCTCTTTCTCGCTTGGCAATGGTAGTCACAATGAACTATCGGTCTTGGACGTTTTCTCTTTTTATATGCTGACCAACGTGTCCGTACGATAAACTGAAGTGGCTGGGAAGCCGCACTCGCTTCTGGTATATGATTTGATACAGTTTTTCCAAAGGCCGACTGACGATTTGGTGTGTGGCTAAACGTACAATCTTGTGAGGCTTGTGGGTGGTCACTTTAAAATGTTGATCCTCTCCTGACTGCAAGGCTTCTTTCAATACCCCAAAGTTCACCACTTGACTCGTTCGATGATTGAGAGTCAATCCTTTGACTTTACACTTGGTGTACACTTCTCCTTGGAGGGTACGGTATTCGTAGCCATAATGTTTGGGACTGCCACTAGCAAAACTTATAATCTTGTTGTCGTGGTGCTCGTCCGTCCAGGCTCCTAAACGGTCTGCTTCGATGTCAGGGTGTCGATGTCCTCTTGACTCCACGTTTGTCAATACGGTCACAGATCCATTGGTCGAAATTGGTCAACGTGTTCGGTCCCCGAAAGAATTTTTTTTCACGTCCTCCAGGAATATTTCTACAGTGAGGGCAATTACAAAAGATAGGTTTTTGAATGCATGCTCGATGAGCCACGCAGAAATTAGGAATGTGAATGACAGTCTCTTGCATGCATTCGAAATCGAAAAAGATGAAATCCCCAGTCTTCTGGTAATCTTCTTCATCCTCCACCTGTTGAGGCTGGTATTTTTGAATGTAGCATTTGTGTTCTAAGTCCACGATTTGGTCACAGATTTGACATCGTTTCTGTCATGGACATAGGTGTGCCTTGGCACTATTGGTACGTATGCCTTGTCCACAAGTAGGACACAATTCCAGGAGTTGACATGCACATTTCCGTTGTGAAACTTTCATCTTCAGATGTTGTTGGTAACAGGCTGGGCTGTCAAAAGTGCTCTGACAAGTCGGCAATGCACTCCTTGTCCTTCGTCAAGACAGGGTTTAGAGGCCATACGTCCCTGACATTTCGATCCACAATGCTTGTGTTGCTCTTGATTGTTATAGGCATAGTCACATTTCTCACGATAATAACTGTCTCCCAGGAATCAGGTGTTACTGGTAGTGGCATCGAAATGTTCCTCGTGATGATAGACGTGAATATATTTTACGTCTTCGAAACTTTTGATTCAAAACAACAGAGGTCAGCGCACTTCTTGAGGGTGTACTCTCAAGGTGTAGCGTGGAGCTAAGACGTCTTGCAATTTTTGCATTTTCAAGAATGCCACAGGGTGTGTTTTTAGATAGGCCATCTTGCTGTAACTGGAGTTCTACTTCTCTTCGTTGTTTGGTTCGGTTCGATTTTTGAACGTTATCCCAGACTCTTTTCCATTCTGCCGTGTCGTTCTTGTCAGCAGACGTTCGTACCACCACGATGGTACTGGCTAAACACATCTTGTCTTGAGGGTTGTTAATTTGGACGATACTCGTTTTGGTGCTACGAAGGTCGTCCACCAATAACACCTTTTTGCGTCCGGTCCCTTTGGGAAGAGAAACGTTAGCCATGCACAGTGACGCTTTTCCATCGGTGATGTGAAACTTGTCGTTGGATTGCTGCACGTGTTGAATCTTGTTGATGACTTTGAAAGGTATCAATTCTGCTGGCCTGCTAACTCGATCCAAACGGGTGACTTCAGACTGTCGTGATAAATGGAAAGTGTCAAGCGATCGTCTTCTTTGGCTCGACATTGCCGTTTCAGTGTGGTTAACAAAGAATCCTACAAATCGGTTATGAACCCCTCTGCTTTCTCCAACTGTACGTCTGACTTGAAGTCTTTAAACTTCACCGTGTACGTGTAGGCCGTGGTTCTAAATTTTCTAGTGGAGCGTTTATCCGTCTCTAGAATGTGGTAGT
Organism: Megalonaias nervosa; assembly: GCA_016617855.1. Lineage (NCBI taxonomy): Eukaryota > Metazoa > Mollusca > Bivalvia > Unionida > Unionidae > Megalonaias > Megalonaias nervosa. The sequence goes on along the minus strand of JAECUM010000465.1, from coordinate 123,748 downwards.
AGTTTTCAGGGGTTATTGGTTTGACGTAGACTCTATGCGTCTGTATTCTGGCTCACTCATGTCATGTTCAAAATCGCTGGCATGAATTTGAGCCAAGACTTCAACTACCGTGCGAGGTGATAGGTCACGTTTCTGTCTCTTACTTTCTTCTCCTTTCTCCACGAAATGATGCGATCTTTTCATTTTGATTGAAAAATGTCAAATGACTACATATTAAACGTCATGGTCCCCTATATCAATGTAAGACCAGTGTCTTCCCTAAATAAAGGGTCAGTGTCTTCCCTCCAAGTATTCATTTCATTCTCAGTTATAGCAGAAAGATGGAAGAGCCAACACAGATCGAACTTCTGATCAGAGCTTTGCGAGGTGTCATACGAAGGTTTCCTTCAGAGAAACCGACGGACTACTCCCCCTCCTTCCGAGATAAAAGTCAAGATATTTGCTATATCTGTCAGAAGAAAGGGCATTGGTCTTCTTAATGTCCACAACGTCAAAGTAAGACAGGCATTAAAAGAGACAAAAGTCAAGATACCTGTTAGAATTGTCAAGAGAAAGGACATTGGTCTTCAGACTGCCCTAAGAAATAATAGGAGAGGAAGAAGAGGTACCCTCCGAAAAGGAAGAACCCAGAGACGTTCAGAAAGAAAAGAAAAGAAGACGAGAAGAAAGTGCGGAAGAAGAGGAAAAACGTGTGAGAGTGAAGAAATTCCGAAAAAAAAAAAAAGGAGTGAAAAGACAAAGAAAAAGAAAAATGAACTTTTTAAAGTGCTGTTAAATTGGATCGCAAGTTTGTACCAAATAGTATACCAGAAAGAAAAACGTAAGCGTCTTTTGGTTTTGATTTTTTTAATACGACCTACACTCACGCACTCACACACGTCCATCATGAGGAAAAAAAGGGATTTTGAGTTTTAATTGATTTTGGCAAACATTGAGTAGTCTCTTTTCGAGAGAGATGGGTGGCTCTGAAAAGTACCGTTAGGTGCTTGTTTTTTATTTTTTGTTGTTTAAGGAAACAAACTCAGGAACGGGAAGTAATGAGCTTTAACTGCCTTATCCCTTTTGCCACGGCCAAGGCCTACTTCTGGACCTGCTACTGTCGATGATTTGGTAGAAATCACTAGCGTTGGTGTCTCAGGCGTAGTTGGAGTGTGGACGGGATTGGAGTGTTTGGCTCGGGAAGGTCTTCTTCTCTTGGGTCGTATTAAAGAAGTCTGATACATTTCTTTCAGACTCCTTAACTCTGCCAAAATGTCTAAGAGTACCGTCACCGTTTGACTTTCACTGTCTTCCTTGTCTCCTGGACCTTGTTTCTTCTTCTTCCTCTCGTTTTCTTCTTGCGTCTTCTTCTTCTCGCTGTTGCTGTTGAATGAGAAAGGCTTGTTCTGCTTCTTTCTGCTGTTGCAAAACTTTCTCCAATTCTTCTTTCTGCCTCTGTTTAAAATCCTCGACGTACGGTAAGGAAGGAGAAGGTGGTGAAGGTGTTGGTACCGGAACAAATTCTTGTGAATAAGAGAGCAAATCCATTAAATCCCAATTAAACTCGTTCTCTTCTGGAAGCAGGACTGTTTGCTTTGGTATCCGCTGCTATGCCATCACTTCTCGTCTCCACAGCCGGTGCACCCCAATTCATCGTCTTCGTAGTTTCCGTCATGTTCTAACTCTGTCGCATTGATTCACTGTGTACAGACGCTAGCGCACCTATATAGGGAATGTGACATCACAGACAGCTCTCTTCGGATTGGAAGACAGACTCCGCACTATGACTGAATTTTGTAATGCGTGTTGGGATTGGTGAAAGTACTCAGTCCGTTTCAAACCGCTCTTCCACTATAAATTTATTCACCTGTTCTCGTCACAAGATGTGGACTAACGTAGAATCGTCTACCCTCCTCAACCTGGACTATCCCATGTATGTCAAATCATCATGGGCAATTACCCAGATCACAGAGACAGCCCTTTGGAAATGAAGAATCTATGTGGAGAGGCAAGGCTGTCTGAAGAGAGCCTTAATCTATGGCCCAGAGGTCACACGAAGTTTGAGGAAGAGAAAATATCCGTGCGATGCCCACTATGTTAACTGAATGGTGTTAACAAAAAAACCAAAGGCCCTTTTCAGGGCCACTCCATTGCCTCGAAAAGATATCTATTCTCTCTTGCCTAAAAAATGTTTAGTCGATTTTTTGTGTGATAGATTTATGTTCATAAATCTCTGTCTGTCTATGTCTCTAATCCTATCTCTAACCACGTCTCTATTTGTCTCTAGAGTAGCGCGTATTTAGGTCAACTCCTTGCGACACTGTTGAGGTCAGCCACTTGCAACATTGTTGCTAGTGTCCAGTACGGTGACGTAACCCCTGTTCAATTCCTATTGTCCCAAGACAGGCCCAATACATTGTCGCTATACAGTCCCTGTGTTAAATTCCTATTGTCCCTAGACAGACCCACCCATGTAAAAGCCCCATTGTTCACAGAGTGCAAACACCCAAAGTTTTCACTAAGTCGCCATTGTTCCTAGGGTGCCCCCATTCACTACTGACGTTTGATCTAAGTAATTTGCACCAGTTAGAAAGGCTGTAACATAAGAATGTGGTCACTAAGAATATGTAACAATAGGTCCAATTAGGTCTGAGATAACTCACCTGGCCAAATTCGACGTAATAGCTAAATGCAACAACTGTTAGCCACGAAAACTTGTCCATTAGCGGTGGACATAGACTCTCTGACAAATGTGGTCCAATTCTGTTATGCGATTTTTGCCAAGTTGTGTAAAAATTATCTCCTTAGTAACAGGGAGTATACATCATTTGTAGAAACTTTTTGGAGAGATGGTGCTGTATTTTTCCCCATTTTATAATAGCAATAATGGCTGACGACATTTTGGAACCATTTACACAAACTGCAAAGGCATTGATGCCGGTTGCTTTCTTTAAATTTGGTTACAATCTGTTGTACCAACGATAGCCATATTTGATAAAAGATGGGCCTCATTTGGAAATGCCTGAAAGGCCTTGGCGAAGGATCATAGGATGCTCTCTGAATATGCTGGTAAAAATTTGTGTACCTTTTTCAATAAAGCTTTTCCTGTTGTAGATAATGGCAGACATATTTTATGGCAGGATCAGGATAACTGGTATAAAATTCAAAGGCCAAGATGCCAGGAATCTCTAAGTCAAATTCAGTCCAATTATGATCAGCTTATGTTTTGAAGTTACTTAAATATGTTTCTTGTTTCGAGTAACAGCTGTCATACTTCCTGACAGCATGATCTCTTTAAGAATTTGATTAAATTGCATGATTTTTACATGCAACATTTTGCAAAGGTTTTTCTACTTTTGTATAGAGCGGTCATATTTTACGAATTAATATCAAGGTATGAATTCGAAAGGTCCTGATGTCAAAAGGCTCCTTTTAAAATGTCATTTAAACTGACAAGCAGTTTTGGAGAACAAGCCCAGATAAGCAAATGTTAACGGATGAAGCACGATGGACGCAATGCCTTAGCTTAGGGTTTCTTTGCCTGCAGGTGAGTTTCCAATTGAATGACGTCATAGTTTACATAAATCTTTCCAATTTCACCTCTATTTGTAGCAGTCGTGATCATATCGAATAGAAGCTAGGCATTATTATTATGTTATAGGTCTTCAAATTAGAACTGTATCAATAATTATCTCACCAATAACATAACATTTACTGAGAAAGTAGTTTAATTTGTTGATACTTTTAAGAAAATGAATTACTCAGCAACATGGGCTTCATTTGCAAAAAGAAATCAAATGGTTTTGACGATTGTGCTCATGTAAAAATCTGGTCAAAAAGACTGCAACGTGATATTTGTTAATGCAACAAAAAAATGCACAACATATCAATATTAAACTATAGTTTATTCACCAAGTGACATAATGGAGTAAGGGAGGTAACCTTTTAGATTTGGTTAGGTGTTTTACCAGGCAACACAGAAAGGTTCATTAGTGCAGAGGCTATTGGAGTAAAGTCGGGACACAGTGCCTAGGGACACATAGTGACAACTGACCACGGTTGATCCTATGTTATGAATCAAACTTGCCACGAATACAGCATTCTAAACACTAACCCACTGCTGCTCCACTCATCTGTAAATGTAAACTTACATATCTTTCTAGCAAAACAATTTTCTAATTGTATACTCATTTATTTAAAACCAAATGTGTTACTAGCGCACATTAAGATAGGAATTCTCTAGTTCCCAGGATATTTCTTTGTGTCAAGTTATCTTTTCTATGTGAATTAGATTTTTCTGAAAAAGCAGGAAGATAAAACAGACTGTTGACAATGAAGAAAAATGTACATGTTGTTGTTGTTGTTGTTGTTATAGGGTTTAACGCCATTTTTCAGCACAAGATAGGCTATACATGGCGGCCAGTATTAATGGTGGAGGAAGAACCCTGGAAAATCCCGGGAAGAACCACCGACCCACGAGAAGCTACTGGCAGGCTTTCTCACGTACCCACGTTAGCCGAGCCTGGATTCGAACTCACGCAGACAGAGGTGAGATGGCAGTGATCCGTAACGGTCAGCGCTTTAGATGTACATGTTGATTCATTCCTAAACTCATCAGTAAAATATTAAAATTATTATGGTTTTACAACCATCTTCTTTTTCTGCTTGTTTTAGTTTATCCTTAGCCCATTCTCTTCGATTCATTATTGGAATCATTGTGCTTTTTCCTTATTAGCCATTTACCTGCCAAATTCATGCATATATTTAATTCCAACCACTGTTTGATTTAAATCAATTTTAGTCATCAAACCCAGTGTTACATACATACATTTGCATTGCATGAATATCAGGGTTCACTTTTCTCATATTTGTCGTAACTTTTCATGTAGTTTCTCAATACACATAACGGTTTTAATCCAATTCAGGTCCTAAATATGTCCATTTTTACCATCATAATAGCCATTCAGTATCTAGATATATAATGTATTATTACTTTTCATCAATAATAATTATGCACTTGAAGATCAAGATTCCGTGAATTTACCTCTCTGCAAACAGCATAATCAGACATGAACTCTGCCATCTTTGCCCAAGTCTGGCAGAAATTTAAAATAACAGAATTTTCAGATTTTCTTCTCAAATTGAGATTATAAATAATCTTGCTTGTGATACTTTTGGACAAAGTTCTGATTATTTTTTAGAGATAGAAGAAAGGATAGAAACTAGCTGGAACTTTAAAACTGAATGAATCAAGGCATTATTTTCTAGACCAAAAAAAGTTAAGTAATACCTCTACTTGAAGTAATACCCTCATGATTTTCTCAGAAATAAAATATGACTCTTTTTCAGGAAATTCAAGATACTCTAATTTTTAATCCTTGATGACTGCTGGATGATCAGTGACAAATTATTTGTTCCAAACCAAGCATACACAAATGCTTCCAAAATTTTGAATTTGAGAATAACAATGTCCTTGAAACTGGGTACTTTATATACTCATAAAAACAACTGGGGACAAACTACAAACAACACAGACCCTGATCTGCCATTGCGTAATATGCCTGCAGATCAAGGTCTGTGTTGTTCTACTGATTATTCCTATAAACTGAAGGAACCCAGATCTGCCAGTGCATTATGTGATGGCAGATTAAAATCTATGCAATTTTATTGCTGGATCTGACTTGTGAGTATAATGTATGGTCAGTGTTGTAACTTTATGAAGGTGAAAGTAATAACAGTTAATAGTGACATGTGGCAAAAACGGTTTTACTGTCAATCTTAATTCTAATTCACAACTTTTTAAAATACTTTATAAATGAAGTTCACTTTCATCCTTTTCTGTATTTACTGAGGAAAATACACTCGTGTGGTTAGTGTTTTTGATATACTGAGAGATGGAACTTTTTTGATAGTCATTTTGTAATTTTGAGTCTGTTAACATTATTTAAAAACCTTTTGAGATTTTGCTGAAATGCCTTCTGTTTAAATATAGTGCCTCAAAATTTGTTCAACTCAAATAACTATGGTTACAAGTGTTCTTTAAAGGACAAAGGTAACTGTAAATTGGACCTATCTGCAATGATTGGCCTACCTTTCACAACCTGAGTAGGCTAAAATGAGTTTTCAAAGGTGAAGAGTAGTTGTCTGTAAAGAGATGTACAAGGTAACAAACATAACTCTTCTGCAGTTTTAGATCAAGCTATGACAAATGTATCTCCCTATTGTCATGCTCAGTCAGTCTCAAGATTTTCTAATCTAATTCTTGAAGAATTCTCTGATTCTAAACAGTTTTAATATGGCAGTAATAGTAAACTAGAGGTTTTGCACCAACCAGGTCTTAAAATGATTGAATGTAGATGACTGAGGTATATAAAATTGATACTAGTCATACCTGTCCTAATGGTTGCCTGTGTACAGTGGTCACCTGGTTACATCAGCCATTCTAATTTCTCCCCCACAAATTTTCTATATGTCATGTGCCTTCTGCTGTAAGCAGCCATAAGCCAACTGTCTTTTGATCTTGGTGAGTTGAGCAATTGACTAATCCTGATACTGTTTTCAAAATGCAAACAAACTGAGATCGGTGTACAGTTTTAAATAGTGATATTTTCATTTCTAAGATAGATTAAAGTGAGCAGGATACAGCAAAAATACAGTAAATTTGAAAGAGAACAATATATACTCATAATGATTTTGATGTACAGTACATATAAAACAATCTTGATAATGTGTGAAAAAGAAGGATATTTGCTGCATGGTATTTGTTCCAAAAAAATTTTAATAGGCGACCATGCATAAAGTAGTCACCTGTGTGCAATGGTTGGTTTTGCTTTTTCCCATGAGTGACCTCTATTGACAGGTTTGACTGTACTGTTGTACTAATGAATCTTCTGCCAACACAACATAGAGGGTTGCAGATCAAATTAAAGGGTATGTAAACACACAAGCTTAATTACAAAACGGAAAAGATCAAAACAGCACTTTCATCTTCTTTTTATTACACTACTCCAAAACTGAAGAAAAATATATAGACAAAGCATCAGTAATGGAAAACTACATAATTATGCCATTTACGATAGATATTTTCTTCTAAAAGAAGAAACCTTAAATCCCATCTATTATAATGACAAGAAGGCCAGCGTCTTCATGTTGAGCATACTATCTAAGGCAAGAGCCTACATGTTGAATCAATCTAAGGCCAGGACACACATGTTCATCCAATGTTCTAATGATGTAGCCTAAAATTTAAAGGATTGCTGACAAATTTACCACAAAATGCCAGCACTGAAAATGCTATGTCTTCCTTCCCACAAAAGTGGACTCAATAAAAATTATAAAAGAAAAATGCAAACAATAGTAACATAGCTTAATGTAAGGAAAACCAGGACCACATGTTTTCACTGTGATGCAAAACAATATTTCTTGTAAAAGATAACTTTGTTTCCACAGTTCTTCATAATTATTCAAAACAGAGCTAAAAGAAATGGAATGTATATTATCTACATGAATGACAATAACAAATATTCAGCACAAAAAAAAAAATAAAATACAAAGGCTATAATTTGGACACTTTTGTATCTAAACTGAAACAAAATTCACAGACAGTAAGAGATTGTCAATGGGTTCACACAAATCATGTTCAACTTTGGTATATATATATATATATATATATATAGATATATATATATATATATATAGAGAGAGAGAGAGAGAGAGAGAGAGAGATAGATACACACACCACAAAAAAGGAAATGCATAACTTTTTAAAATCAAAACTTTTTAATTCATATTATTTTAAAACAAAATTAATAGCATAACAAATTTATGGTCATTTGCAATCTTTTCTGAAATACCTTTTTTTAAATTCCAAGATGCTTGTAATTTCACTCTTTGAGGTAATCTTTTGGTAGACAAAATATATTTTTCAAAAGGACGTGTTTCTTTTTTTTCAGGTCATAATGCTCATCAGTAACAATTTATAAATGCTTAACAAGGCTTACAATGAAGAAATGAAAATAAACAATATCATATAACAAAAAAATACAAATTTTATGAGAATATCATTTTGGATTTCACATCTGTCTGAAGATCCAACTAAACTGTGAAAGTAGCAACTGAACTGGGCACTCAATTTTTTGGTACACGTAAGTTACCAAAATAAGACTTAACAGCACTCCACAAATGAATTCTCTAAAATTTCATTACATAAGCATACTATAATGTGTCAAATTTTGAAGAAGTACTGGATCCTAAAGTTGAATAAATTGTGCATTAAAATTTTATCATAGTCAAACCAGAAAAGCCTTTGAGAAAGTTCACTTTGATATTTCCCTTGTTTCATCTGTGAAACATAAAAGGGCATACGTTTAAGCTTCAGTGGAATTGACCCAGTCATCGTAACAGTATATTGGCAGAGAGTACATTAGAGCCACCGACCGTATCTGTTTGGAGGGGACATTATGTCAAATAATTGATCTTCAAAGTAAAGCTAATTGCATCATATTCTAGGCTGTCAAAAACTGATGAAAGACATGACTATTCTGGGACAGATTTAGGAACAGTTGCTTTCGATTGGTCAGTTAAAATTAAGGCATACATTTTGGAAGTAATCTGAATTTAAGGTAGCGACTTGGCTCAGAATTCTTTAGTCCAATTTTGCTTGCGAGAAGTCGAATTTGAGACTCCGGCGGAAAAACCTGAGAACAGAGTTTTCCCTCATTAACAAAGTAGAGAGGCCTGATAGCTGTCTTGAAAGGAAAGGACAGGCTATAGTGCTAGGACGCATGGTTTGTGTGGAAAGAAACAGCATTAAGGTAAGCAATTTTAATTTCCATGTAATTTTCTATTTTGTTGTTTGGTTTTATTGAAATGTGTAGTATTTCATAGGGATTTATGAATAATCCAAATATTCAAATGTGTGGTATTTTATAGGAATTTATGAATTAATTTCCTTTGTCTGTAGGATAATACTGTTTATCGTGAGTTAATGATAATTGCATATTTATATATGATTTTGTAATGCTCAAATGATCTTGCAGGTTATTGGTTCCTGTAAGCTAGAATTTAGTGAATCTTATGCAATAGTAATCGAGCATTTATCTTATTGAGCGGAATTGACTAGCCAGCTGTAAGAAGACATATAGTAATGTATGCTGATATATATGGCAATTGCCGCGTGGAACAGGGACGATGAACTATTTAATTAAGGTCAGACTTGGTATATTGCAATGGTCATTTGTAACTATAGATAACGATTGTACCTTACCTCAAATACAGTATATCTGTAAGGACCATTAATCGTTAAGGTCACTTTATGCAGTGTGGATAGCTATTTACATATCTGAATAACGGAAGTAAGAGAATTTTATATATATGGATAGGTGGTGAACATACATAGCTTTAGTCGTAATCAACATTTAAGGAAACAGCTTTCTATATTCCTCCCCGAGAAACCCGATAAGGACAGTCCAAGAGGGAAGTCTGCAAATAGAGAGTTCAGAATAGAAGGGTCAAGAGGAAGAACCAAGCATACACGCTAGACGTGGAATACACAAAGTCAAGAGAGGATGACGCCAGGTGATGCAAATCAGGTGTGGACATTGTACCCTTTTCACCACTCATTACTATGATGAACGAATCTGTAAATTGAACACTGCTAGTAAATTCCATTAATGTAAATCGGTTGGATTGTAATTGCTATTTTAGCTTATGTATTAATTAATTAAATTTATTTTATTTTATTGTCTAAGGGGGCTCGTATTTGTTTATTTCTTCTCAATAGTCTTGCTTAGTTCTCTGTCAATGTTCTATCTATCTATTCACACTGGGCAATAACATCGAGGGAGGTCATCCCCTAGATAAGGATCGCCAAATCATTAACAGAGGGGCACAAGCATGTCTCACGTTCCCTCTCCCCCCCCCCAGTTACACGTACCATAATACATGTACAAAGCAAAGCTCACAAAATTTTATTTTGTACTTTTATTCTTAGATAAATAGATGGATTGCATTTCATTTAAATTTGCATCTTTATTTATATCTTATAAATTTTTGTCATAAAATATGCAGTTGATTTCTATTCATCTTAAACACTCTTTAGAGGTGCAGAATGTTATATAAAGATCAATTATAGACAAAATATTCAAAATGTTGATTTTTATGAAATGCTTTTATTAAAACATTATGCAAAGATTAAAAATTATAAATGAGTTTTTCTGTCAAAATTTATTCCAAAATGAATTGGAGATATTTAACAATAAATAAATGAGAATTCAAATTGTCCTAAATTAGTGACTGCATTACCTCCAATATTTTTTCAACTATCGCAAATTCTCTATATCATAATCTCTTCAGTACTGAGCTCTTTGTTCTAATGATACGTCACTTCTATAGACATATCAGCCGCAGGAAATACTTATGACAAAAATCAATTATTCATAAATGATGCAATAGAAAGTATCGTAATAAATTGTATGGAGTTTTCAGGTATGGAAGATTAAAAAATAAGTTTAAACAAAAAACTCCATATCTAATCTTTGAGAAGGTAAATCCTGACAACTTGCTCTTGTGAAAACGGGATTTTATTTTTGCCTAATCCTGTTTCTGGCAAATCTGTGTTCTCCAAAATGTTCCCTTTTTTTTATCTTTTGGCCCAGACTGTATCTGCATAGAGAATTTGCACATATACTTGTAAAAATGAGGTAAAAACTGCACCCCCTTGTGGACTGTTTATGTCAAGTGGATACATTTGGATCTCATCCCTCAAGAATGTATTGATATAATCAGGATGATGACATCATAATGTGCATACCGTCAATGCTTATGCTGGGCAAATATAAACAACTGATTAAACAAACAGCATTCTTCCTGATGTAAATGTTAGTTTTGTTTACCCTGAAGATTTCAAATGACATGTTTTGTTTTCATTATTACCTTTACGTTTTCTGTGTTGATGCTCACAGAGGGACCCTAGGTTGACAAAGGGTTAAGTCTTAGCTTGGTCAATATAGGAATGTGAGTAAACTTGCCAGTAGCTTTGAGTGGGCTGCTGGTTCTTCTTGGGGTTTTCCCAGGGTCTTCTTGGGGTTTTTCCAGGTTCTTCTTCTACCAAATATACTGGCCAAAATGCATAGCTTACCAAATGCTGAAAAATGGCATTATACCTACAAAATCACAAACAAACATAAGGATCACAGCACTGTCTAGCACCCCAAAATTTGAGCCATCTCATTACACTTTCAAGTGAACAGAGATGAAAACCAAGATGAGCTGTCTGACCCAGGATATTTATTTGTTTGGCAAGCTGTTCTTTAAAACTATTAAAATTTAAAATTCAGCTTTATGGTTCGTTGAAAGTTACAGAAGAGAAATAGTTTGTAACTTTATATTTTTCTGGCTTCACTCAAAGATTTTTAAAAAAAATCTGATACAAAAACTATTTTACTTATTAAGTATACAATAATCCTGTAACAAATTCCAGTCAACATTTATTTGGAAACTTTTTTACATTTTACTTTTTGAACTTTTTTGGAAGTTATCAAAAGTATAAAAGAAACTCCAAAAAACAATGGTTTTAAAATAGTACAGCACAGCCGTAAAATGTGCAGTGACAATTTTTAAAAAAAGTTTTATAAAAGAAACAAACTGAAGCAGATGGTTTTAATTTTGAAACAGTCTAGATCAGACATAACCTGCAGTGAAGTGAACAAATGTGGAATCTTTTTGATTATGACACCTGGTGAACGTAGTGGTCCTCCTTACAAGACCACCTGTTAGCTTTATAAAAATGATGACTTCTTATGATCCAGATTTAATGGTAAAAATTCACAACTTTGGTGTCAGGCAAGATCATGTCTGATTATGGATGGACCTCAAGGGGAACACTACTTCAACTGGCATCACTTCTATGTGAAATATTGTGAATCTACGCAATGCTGAAGGTGTTTTGATGAATTTGTGATGACAAAACACAAAAAAGGACAACCTGACTTTTCTAAAAGTTCACATCACAACAAATTGTCCATAAAAAGTTCCAAAACTATGCTGTCTTGTAAAAGATTGCTAAGTCTTTCTTCAGAACTCCATCATGAGGAGATATCGGATTCTACACTGACTCTCCTTGTACACAAGGTATTCACTTTGGCTGAAGTTACTCTTGTTCTTGTAAGCTGGCTGATTAATGGGCTTTCCCTGGGGCACCACTATCTTCTTCCCATCTATTGTTAGAATGGTGTCCTTGGTTGGGTCTGAAACAAAATGTCTTCAGTAAGAAACTTAAACAAGAGATATTTTGGCATGGTAATTTTGAAATAAGAAAAAACAAAGCCACCAAAAATCCCACATTCTTCGCCTATAGAGACTTTGCCCAGAAAGAACTCATCAGTGATATTCACCATTATACTTAATTAGTTTAACAATGAAATTTGAAATGTGACAAAACACAGCACTCTCATTATATGACCTTTCATTATAACACAGTCTCCTTTCATAAGGCATGTATGGTCATGGCTCCCATTTCATTATACTGTAACAGATTTATATGTATCATATGTTCACTATAAGTCAGTCTCACTGCAAGATGGTACAATCCTTGGCATCCATGGACAGTGGTATAATGTAAGAGTGCTTTATTTTTCATACAAACCTGTAATTTTCTTTTATGTATTTTCAAGTATTTTAAGATGGTAATAGTAAGCACATTAACAACTATCTCCATCTACACCTTTAAGGCTCTAGGTTCAAACACAGTTTTTATATGTGCATGTGTAAAGGATGTCCCATTCAAAGATTTATATTTTTTTTATTATCAAGTTTCTTCCACATCCAAGATCACTCTTTGCAAACATCTGGGTCATTAAGAGCACTCAGTTTAAGTTAAGAGATTTTGTTGTACAGATGAAGTAAAAGTTCAGTTAAAAATGATTTCTTACAATTTTTATAAGAATTAAAATCAGAGAAGAAATTAATACATGCAAGTTCCACAATAATCTCATAAAAATTCCTAAGAGCAAGGTTCTTTAAAGAGCTGCAAGAATGAATGTGCAACTGCTGCTGACAAAGAAGGATATTTACATTGGATCTGATTAACAATATATATGCATATTATCATACAGAATTCAAACCTAGAGCTTTTAGCAGAGAGTTCATGTTTTTTGGGACTCAAGTTTCTGGCCCCAGCCTTCAGTTTTCACTGTCAAGAATAGTTTTCTGTGCACTGTACTCCAATTTTTCTTTTTGCTAGAGAAATGTGCTGAAAATCAATCAAAGATCTCAGCTCATATTATTAGACTAGTGAAGGCCATCATTTTTATTCCTAACCTGGCTCAGTCCATCCCTTGGCAACAATACTGTCATACCCAGTGGGAGGCTTAGTAAGGCTACCATCATCCATCGTGATGTGGTGTTCTTTTCCAAGTGCCACTTCATTCAGGAACATGATTCCTGTTTTCCCTGCAGGCCTCACTGAAAGAAAATAATACTATCGAAATTTGTGAACCAGTGATATCTGCACATGTACCTACCAAACTGCCATGCAAGTATCTTGAAGTGTTAATAAACTTACCTAATTAATTTCATGCACAAATGATATCAACAGCATCTCCATCAATATGCAATGTGCAACACCATTCATTCAATACATACTGACACTGGGTGATCTTTTAAATTCAAATTCTTCGATGCCAACATGACCTGTTGAAGAGTCAATTATTTCTAAAGAAGTGATAACCATTTCTTTTTCAGCTACCTTTGGTCATATTGTACCAGCCTTCCTTGAGATTTCTTGGGAGCTGTATGCCTATACATGTACTTAAATAATGTCTGATGATATGTTTCTCAAAGGTAAGTGCTTTGTCTTTGAATCAAAATATAAATTTTTATCAGTCATTACACAAATTATATTAAAAACAGACATTAAAGCTACAATGACACTGTTTATCATAAATTTCACCATTCTTTCAATCCAACTATAGTTTGGAAGGATGGAAATGATTTGTAAAACAAGCTACTGGACATAAAGGTTCTTTGATATAATCAAGATGTTATGTTTAAATGACATTCAAATACTCAGTTTAGAATTATGAGGTGCCACCCTTATTTCAGTCAACAAAGTCACTCATAATTCTGTTTTTTTTCAGTATTGCTCCAAAAGTAGTAATGTGATACATTCGACTAATCTAATAAAAACAACATGCACATGCTTACAATGGTGATATAATCAAAACTTGTGTTCCAACTATCAAATTAAATCGGTTGACCCACAGATGTCACAGATCAACATTGGATTAATTTGTACACATGAAAAATGGTCAGGTTTCTCAGTTTGAGGGAGAAATTACATGGCTCATAATGTGATGAAATGTCAATGTTATCTGGTTTTAATGGAACCCAAAGATGTTTAGGACCATTATCTTTCATGATTCAGTATCATTCAGATCTTTTGGCATTTTTTCACTTCTGACACATCCCAGCCATCAGAAACTAATTGTCTCCATAGGATAATAATAAAGTGGGTGGGCTAATAATGTTGGGCATATAATTCCTTCCCACTTAGCATAACAAAATAGCATACTATATTACTTTTCATTTTTTGTTTCATTTTTTACAACATTTTTGTCTTACTATATGAAAAAGTTTCAGTGATGTGGCCCTCGAGCCAATGTACTAGTCTTCATATGGCACTCTCATGGTGATTTTAGTTTGAGACCCCTGCTGTAGAGAAACAGACTGAAGTACTCATTCAGCTAACCAGGATAGCAAAATCCATTAGATGTAGGACCTCAATAAAACTTCCTTTTTTTGGGGGAAGGGTTATGACAAGGATAATTATCTACTATGTATGGGATGCTGCATTACACATCCTAAAGAGTACAATGATCAACATTTTATCTATGCCAGGTCTGTATTTAATAGTCCTCTATTCAGACGACAAATTTAAAACCACTTTTCATATTCAAGTCAATGACCTTGACAACTCTGACCTTTGACCCAAAAATTGATCAGCTTCATCCTTTCTCCAAGTATAAACGATTCACAAAGTTTGGTCCAGGTCTGTGATGTGAAACTAATATTACTATGCAGAAACCATTTTTCTTCCTTCAGCCACAGTGACTGTATACACTGACCCCATAATAGACATGCTTCTTCCTTACCTCAAGTGCAAGCCATTTACACAAAGTTTTGTCCATGAACATTATGTAGAACTATGTCATATCGGTCACATTGACCTTCTTTTCATCAGATAACATTGTATTCACCAAAATCTAGCTGGAATCTGTGGCTAACAATGGCTGAGAAACATGATACTCAAAACTTACCCAGGTATGAAGGGCAGACAGATGAAAGGACTGATGGACAAGGCTAACACGATATATACCTTCAACATTCATGGCAAGACATCAATAAAAAAAAAAAATCTATCTGAGCACCACAAGTTCTTACCATAACTGGCTGACTTTGAGTTTTCAGATGCAAAGTAGATTCCCTTCCCAACTCTCCCTCCACTGTGTGGCATGATACGCAGTCCACTCTTCAAGATGGCTGCCACCACAGCCACATTTGTCCCATGCCACAGTAGTTTACGTTCTTTTATATCATCATGGCTTTTGAATCTACCACCCTGAGGAAGAAATTTTAAATGCCAGGATAATTTAATCTTATTAAAGTAAAAACTATTCATGCCAAGAGAGTCAGATTTTTTAAACATAACAGTTAAATCTCTTCAGGCAAAATTTTTAAAAAGAAAATTATGTTTCTCAGAGATTACTTAACCAATTATGCTAAGAATAAGAAATAACCTCAGCTACCTCCAAATCCAGCCCTTCCTGAATGACAAAGAAACATCATTATGTGTGTGTGTGTGTATATATATATATATATATATATATATATAAAATATATGAACAGAATTGCTCTTACAGATTACCTCCATCTGTCTTCATTAGGTGGCTCCCAGCATCCCATATTTTTGCCATTTTAAGCTTGACCAAAACCTACAACAATAATGGGATGCTTGAATTTGCTGGAAAGGATGGGAGAGTTTGAAAGCAATGTCTGAAAGATCCTTGTTTTGACCAATATCATCCCTTTGTGATGTTTCAATGTGTTGCAAATCATGGAACGGTATCATTTGATTCTGATAAGGGTTAAATTTTTGTCCTCAGTGAGAGAAAGAAAGAAGTTAACCAATGGGGAATGAAAGCTAAGCGTGGTATTAACATCATCAACATGACATCAGTACTGTATGTGTAAACATGCAACTTCCCTTTATATGCCTTCAAAGTGGAGGGCCTTTTAATTATTGATTTATTCTCCTCTCTTTAAGTACAGAACCTTTTTTCCACACAAAGCATTGCTGACAAGATCCAGGCATAAAGGAGGAGTTTCTCTGTACACAGATGTAATACTAATGATCACAGTTTCTTGAGCCACATGGGGTTTGCGATGGATATATCTGTCAATAGATCAAGCAGATCACTGACCCAGAATCAGATAAAATCAACCAGAACTATTTTGTAAACCTTGTCCCTCATATTATGGATTAGATTCAGTATTAAAACTCCTGGGAGAATACAATGACCAACATCCTTTCCCAGCTGACTGATGTGGCATCATGGGTCTGGGAATGGAGAGAAGGTGGGCATTTCATTGTTTCACCATGTCACAAACACATCTAGCACTAGCTGGTCCACATCTTCGCTAGCCAAGGTTCCAATATGTTAACCCTATCTACACCTTGGTGGATCAAATAGATATTTCTGTGCTTCAGGTCTGTGAATTTCACTTTATGTTGTGCAAGCTGTCACATCCAATCAAAATTAAGTTTTTCAAATTTTAACACTGTTCCTACATGATCAGGACAAAGGGAGTATACAACTTGAATGGACTCATAAATAAGCAATTTTCCACTGCTGGTTCATGTATGCACAAATACCTTTCAGTCAAATGCACCTGTAATGGCTTTTCTCTGGTATGTAGTGATACTTTCGATGTTAAACTTACAAAATATCCTTTTGAAATCAATTGCCTCCACCATTTTTGGCTGATGTACAATGCACTGCTGTTAAATGCTATTGGTTAGTTAGCATTACATATTAAGGGAGGCAACTCATGAAATCCAATAGATGTCGCTAGGACAAAGCACTGAAATATCTGCTCGATCTGCCAAGGTGTAGATAGGGTTAACATATTGGAACCTTGGCTAGCAAAGATGGTTGGTCCACAAAGCAATAACTCAATAAATGACAGATGGATGGACAGTCAACTGCATATGAAGCAGTTGGCCTCTCCTTGATAATGAATTGGCCAGAATAATTAGCCTGCCTGGGATATGTTGGAGTTGAATGTGTATATGGTACTGAACACACCAATAAAGGAATTTCTATAGCATAATAAAGAGCGCTGGTGACACTGTCCCCCATTTTCTGAAGAGAAAGTTCACCAGGACTGAACTCCCTTGGATGTGCTCCCTCCAAATGCATGAATCATTGAGAATGGCGTTCGTTTCCATGAGATGGGGTGAAGTGACTTCTCTTGCACCATCCAGTTGTCACTGACCATCCAGAAGCATGGTAGCCAGTGTGCACCCTGAACCTGATAAAATGGTGATTTAACTTCCTCTTGGGGGGGCTTCCAAAAGGTATTCCCCTTGCGAGCCACTCATACCATGTCATGCCACTGAAGCAGAAAGTATTTGATTGTGGTTGACATCATATTCTTGTGACCTAAATAATCCAGTACCAGACTCCACTGTGCTAGAAGGGCCATCTGCAGAGGGTCAAAAGCAGCTAATATACATTCTGGCAGAAATTGTCTCAGATGCAGTTTGTGCATTTGGAAGAAAGACAAACCAGATTTAGATGAGTTATACACTCCATACTTAGATGAATGAAATGCAGCAAAGAGACAAGGTCAGATTTTTCCACAATGGATAACTGTCCTAAACTTTGCTGAAGTGGGAGAGAAGGTTATTGATATCCTGAACTAAAACCAACCTTAATGAGTGGTTTTTCAGAATAGTGTCCATGTATGCCACTGTCAGAATAGAGGACATTCTGAACTGGGTTATGGTGCAGTCTAACATTTTTGGTGAAGGCTCAAGGGCTGAGGCTGAGGAAGAAAGGGAAATGCATCAAATGGTACACTGCCAATGCTTTGTGGTAGCTGAAGTGAAGAAACTTGTAAGATACCATGTACAAGTATATGGAGACCTGCTTTGGACAGATCAAGATTAAAGGCATGATTGTTGCATTGCACCAACAGGTGAATGGTCACTGCTATCACCATTTTGAAGTTTGGGGTAACAATAAACTCATTCAGCTGTCTATGTCTGGTCTCAATTTTGCATTAGCTTTTAGGACCAGAAAAAGTCGGGGAGAACAGTCCAACAAGTCTGGTTTCTGGACTAATTCTACCACCCACCTTCCATACAATACTGTATCTCCTTCTGTAACATGTTCACCTTTGTGGGATCACTTGGGATCTCCACCATCAAATTGGACGACAGCAGGAATGGAGGCTAAACAAGATCCAGTGCTCCTCTGAAAAGACTTGGATCACCCAATTGTTTTGGCTGGCAAGAGGCTGAACCAATTCTGGTGAAAAAGATGGAATCTGATGCCAACATGAGGGTTGCTGAAAGGCAGGAGGGATGGCAAGACATTGTAGGTTGGCAGGAATCTTGCAGGAGGAGAAATCTGTTTTCTCTGCCCCCATCCTGGCTTGCCTGTAAAAGTTAGATGGCACCAACAGTTTACCTGGCTACAATAATGGCTGTTGCAGCTGAGATGTACCCCTGTGATCTTTATGCTGATTATCTTCCCTTCTCGGGTATGATCCCTGATGAGGTTGAGATGAGGTATGTGCTTTAAGGAGAATCCATAACTGAAGGGTCATTTCAGCAAGACTTGTGGTGAATTGTAAGGGTTGGCAGGTCTTCTGTGTATGGTAGCAAAGCCAGTGGTGCCATATCTAGCATGGAATGTGGTCCAGCTGGAGGATGCTGGTATGGGATGACTGGTCAGGTCAAGCTGCAAACTCAGGCAGAACAGTCTGGTCTGCTATACTGTGTTGGTTCAATGTGTTGTATATCAGGTTGACTGGATGCTGGACTGGTTGGTCAGACTGCATTCCCACATGCCCAGTTTCACTGCACTATGGCCATGCATGGGATGGCTGTATCTGGTCGTGCTGTGTGCTTTATGCCAAAAGTGGGCTGCCAGAATGGTAGAAATTCTGTTCCGGTTTCCTCAAATTTGCTCATTGACACTGATGATGTCAAAGCATCTTGTAAAAGACGTCGCATATGAGACTCCAACAAGGCATGGGTAGAATTGCTTGCAACAGCTTCCACAGGATCAGAAGTGATCATCACTGCCATTGCTGCAGTTCTGGGAATCTTCACCATGGGTGGGATGGGAGTAGCATCACTACATCCTCATAAAGCTCGCTATTTTTTCTGAGTTTAGATGAATACTCAAAACATACCATAACTTCTTTTCTTGGCCTTTAAGCAGTTTCTTTGAAAAGTTTAAATATATCCCCTTGGACCACACATAGCATGGGTGTGATGAAAAACATTTTGTGCGCACACAGAATATCTTATTGTTGTATTCTCTTACTTTCAAGTGCTTGCATTTCTTGCACTTTATCAACATTTTTAAAATGATGGAGAGAAAAGAGTTTATATAAAATATATACATACAAAGTATATTAAGATAGGAAAAACTTGCATAATAAGAACACCTGTAAAAATATGAATAATCTGCAGAGTTTACATCACAAATTCAAGATACCAGTACAATGGGGAATGATGACATGCAAGTCTTACAGATTGATACCATATTTACAATAATGAATCGCAGAAATAAAATTAAATTCACAAACAAAATCACAAATGTTGTATTCTAAATGGTTATCAATCAATTAACTTTCCAAACCATTCAAATATTTGGATGGGTGGTCTGAATACTATTAGAAATGAAACTGGATTCCAGTGGTGTATGGAGCAAAAGTTTAAAATGGTAAACATCTGGGATACTGGTGGCCACCTAGCAGAAACAAAGGGAGATAATCTGAAGACTTGTTTCTGTTTATTGGTATGATATACTTATCAAATGACGTTTTTTCTTCTTTCAAGTGGGGTAGGATTTGGCTGTAGCAAAGGCTATTTCCTGATGATTTGACTGGGCAATATATTCAACAGAGAAACTATAATCTACAAATGTGACATTACATAGCATCTGAGAGTGAATTACTGGGGCAAGATGAAGGGAATGTTTATTAAACTAATATATCACACAGACTGCCATTTGGAAGACGTAACTTCTTGCAAGCCACAATACAGTCGATAATTATCAAATAAAGAGCAAACATAAACACTTCTAATTCCATGCTACTGGATCTTAAAAAAATTATGATAATCATAGTTTTTCATTCCAACTATGCATCCACACATGCCGCTGATGCAGCAAACTATACAAAGTTAATTCAATATTCATATGTCTATTTCAGAAGACATTATTATTAGAGTGATATCTTCAACAAAAGAGGAGAATATCTGCACAACAGAACTGAATTTATTTTGATCACATGCCAGAACATCACAAAGTCATGGTAATAATTTTGCTTTGAAAAGTAGAAAATGATAAACAATAAAAATGCAAAGGAAACAATATCATGTTCTTATAGTCCCATTCAGTACGCTGTATACATGTAATATCTTTATCGTTTATGATAAACAAAAGAAAGAAAAATCCCTGATATTCTAAACCAATTTGTCAAAATGTATCTCTGTATCAAGAATGTTGATACATATGTATTATTTTCTTGTCATTTCAGAAACTAATAATAAAATAAGTAACAAAACTCAAAATGCTCTTAACAATTATTACATGAAATCTATGCTCCTTTCCAACATTTTTTTATTTCTACAATTTAAAGCTGATGTCCACCTATATTATTAGTTTGTATGGATCTGTCATACAAATACTGTTCTCAAGTAGAAAAAACCTCATTTATTAAACCTTTCAATTCTGATAAATGTTCCTCCAAATATGAGTTTATAATTACTTCCTGTCAACTTTCCAAATATGCCTTTACACTTATTTCATCCCTGTCAAATGTCCAAATATGCCTTTATACTTACTTCTCCATCCCTGTCAAATGACCAAACATGCCTTTATACTTACTTCTCCATCCCTGTCAAATGTCCAAATATGCCTTTATACTTACTTCTCCATCTCTGTCAACAATCCAAATGTGCTTAATCTTTGGCCCACCAGGTGATGACCACCAGCCTTGGTTCTTGGTGTTTTCTGTGTATGTCTCCAGTATCTACAAACAGACTGCTGTATTACTTATCTGAACAAATACTTCAGAAAATAGGTACATAAACTGACCCCTTGGCCAAATGTCTATCAATCAGCAGAAATTCCCGTGGACTGTTAAATATCTGCCTGACAGCTATAGGTGTCAAGCAAGACATAATTCAATGGCCAGAAAACAGTTGACCCAAGAAAGTAAGAAAAATAGCGAGAATTTACCAAATGTAACATTCAAGTCTTTATATCTTTAACATTTTTATTCCATTTCATAAAAATTTCACACTTCTACAAAGAGATAAATATAGAATGGTATACTATATATAACTAATATCACAGAAAACATGTAAATAAATTGACTCCATGGTCAAGAGCAGTGTCTGTCAATCAACTATTGCATTACAGAGATTATAGAGGAACACTAACAAATTGATTGCTAGCTTATATGTATGAAGCATTACATAAATGGATGGCCAGACACTACCTTGCCCAACCAGGTAGGCCACACAATACTTTGTCCATCTAGGTGAGGCAAAAGGAGAGAATTTACCATATACAGTAAACACAAATTCAACTCATTAAATTTTTAACAATCATAATTCCATTTTCATAAAATTTTCACAATATTCTTACCAGTCTTGTTTCAGTGGGAAATCAATGCTAATTTTTTTCCCATAAAAAGCACTGGTTTTGTTTCAATCAATGGGAATTTTTTATCATGAAAAACACTAGTTTTGTTTCAATCAATGGAAATTTTTTTCTCTATGAAAAGCATTAGTTTTATTTCAATCATGGGGAATTTTGTCCCATGAAAACCACTAGTTTTGTTTCATTCAATGGGAATTTTTTCCCCCCTGAAAAGCACTAGTTTTGTTTCAATCAATAAGAATTTTTTCCCATGAAAAGCACTAGTCTTGTTTCAATCAATGGGAATTTTTTTTCATGAAAAATGCTAGTTTTGTTTCAATCAATGGAAATTTTTCCTCATGAAAGGCACTAGTTTTGTTTCAATCACTTTTTTTTGTCCATGAAAAGGACTAGTTTTTAATACAGAGATATGCAAATAAGTACAGTACTCCATCTCTGTACAGTGTCTCCCAAATTGTCCCATTGATAAGGCAGGTATAGTCATGGATCATTTCTGGTTGTCTGACACAAAATTTATCCATTAAAGCATTAAACTGATGCCAGCGTTGTGCTACTTATATAGTTCTGATATTGCTGGCTCAAAAAGAGAAGAGCATAAAATTTCTTACAAGAGATTTTTTGCAAGTGTGTTTAAAATTTTATTTCAAAGTAGGAAATATACAAGTTGACATGAATAAATTAGAACCAACACTAACTTAACTGAAGGTAGTCCCTAAAGAATGAAACAGTTAAAATGACCCATAACAATATGCAACAAAGGACAAATGCCTGAATATATCATTTAACTGTCTTGAAGACAGTAAGGCTGTTAACATACAAATCATGGAAGCTGATTCATCATGCATATTAAAGCACAAAAAAAACAAGACACTCACTTTGAATTCCTTTGATTTGGGTGTCAGCAGCTCCAGCTTGCATTTCAGCAGTCCATAATTGACATCCAGTGGATGGGGCACCTCATCCTCTGCCTAAAAATGTAAGAAACAGAATCATTTAGTTTCATACAAAGACGTTATTTTGTACATACAGTTTGTCCACCTCTTATAAAGCACTTCTAAAGAAAGGCCAAAACCCTAATGAGAGATCATCCACTACATCGTGCTTTAGATTGTCCTCTTAAAATACAGGGGACCAATGGACTATAAGCTAATATTTGTGACATATACACGTTATTATATTTTTGTAAAATCTCTGTTTCTTTGTCATATATTTTCTTTTGTGCTCATATCTATGTTTTTATTTCCCCTGTGTGTTAAATATGGTTGATATTATCAGAGTATTTTAAAAACATAACACTTGTTATTACTTTGTTCGAAGGAATGAACTTTATTTTTTTTGCTAGTAAGATACATACATGCAGATTGATAAAAAGTAGATGAGGGTCTCAAGGGCTACCATTATGAAATAAATCATTATTATTTTAATGCAGTACATTTTTAACACTCTTCCCCCTAAAAGAAGTTCACCACTGTTATTGATGCTTTCAACAAGTTCCATGTCATGTATCAAGGAGTGATCAGCTTACAAGTTATGATGTCAAGCAAGGAATTGGCTGAACATCGATGAATAAACAAACATGGAAAATTCACATATACATTACTTACATAATAAAAGGCTTTCTCAAATAATCAAATGTTTAATAGTTTGATAAAAATTTCAGTCATTCTGTATTTCAACCTCTATGTACAACAAGCCATAAAAATGCATCTTTGTCACTACTGTTATCTTAAAGGTGCAAAAAATCCATAGTAACATTAAAATGTGCATACTTTATTTTATTATCAATTTTGAATGGGAGTATACCTTTTCTATGCAACTTGGATTTACAATTTCAACTTCTTGGTTATGATTGAAAACACTGGAGAGTAAGTATTTAGGTGCTACATTTACATATTTACATTCCTTTTGTTCACCTTTTACTTACATTTTCAATAAAATACAAATGAATAAGAAAAAATGTACTTAAAATTTCTGCCACTGCTTACTGAGTGAAAACAAAATAAATAAAAATAATTATATTTCTGATAATTTTTCAATGAGGTAGAATTAGGTAGATCTTGTTAACACAGAACATATAGAGTTCAACTGAAATTTTGGCCATCAACTTTTGCCCATTTGCCACTACTGTTGCAAGCATGGGCAAAAGTGTGGTACAGTCCTTTCGTCACCTGTGGTTTCCTCTTTCTGAAACAAGCCTTCCCTCATTTCTCATGTATATGCAACAACATAACACAAAAACACATCAACAACACAATGAAACACACACTTACACATCAGTGAAAATACCCTTTCATCAACTGAAAAGTGACCTGGTCTGAAGAGAAACTTTTCAGTCAGAATGAAAAGTCATGTTGACTCAATTTTCTGAGGAACTTTTATTTTGGCTTATGATTGGTTAAGCAACTTCATGCATATACATTAGAAACAAGAAAACTATTGCCTGCTGTCACTGGTGAAAAAGTGTAGCAGATGTTTGCCCATGGCCTACAAAAATGCTTTGCTAATGAAATTCTCAATGTTTACCAAAAAGGTATATGAGTGTAGGAGAATATTTACGACACTCAAAAACAGAAACCTTTCATCTAATGGAGCAACTGTCCTTGTCATAATTTTATATCAGGTACATAATACACTGCCAATGAATACATCATATAAAGTAATGTAAGACAGACTTTGAGGAGATAAGCTTTGAATTTGGACTCACTGATTTCTCTGCTTGCTCCTTTTCTTTCTGCAGACTTTGGGCTAGCTCAATGTCTCCAAGGACCTGCACAAAAAATAGAATATTTCCATAAGAGAAAGTGACATGTTATCCTAAATATACACAAGCAACTGACAAAAATCAGATAATACTGGGTGCCCATGGAACAATGCTCAATCCAGCTGGAAATGTAATATAGCCAGTGACTAAATTAATTAAACTGCAGATCCAAGTCTAACATAGACTGCCTACACTAAAAATCAGTTCTGATGATTATTAATAACTTTATATTTCATGTAAAATTTAGCAGTTATGACTGTGAAAAACAATTAAATATTCAAATCATAAAACTATTTTAGAGTGCCTGTGTATAAAATGTTTTTTATTTCTCTTAGAAAACTTTTTTAAACTGAAAACAGTAAAGCTTGCTATCAAGAAGAATCAAAACGTGTACCACAAAACATGAAGTAGATAAAAATGGTGATGGTCATGATGATGATGATGATGATGATGAAAAAGAACTGGTGTGAGAGGAAGATACTCAAAGATCAGAGCAAATAAGGCTCATAACTGATTCATTTTTAATTAAAATGAGCTGAAATGAATATAATTGGTTTGCTGTATAATGTTTGAGTTGATTCTCAGACCAACTTGTTCAGAAAATAAGACAGTACCAGAGTAACGATGACAATGTTCTTTTTGTAGAATTATTATAGAGTAAAGTACAATGATGATCTAATTGCACATTCTGTCCAGCAATCTCAAGTTTATACCTACCAATAGCATGTCCATCTTTTGCCTCAATGTTTCTACATCATTAATTACAGGTGGCACCTTCCTGCCAAAATCGTGAGGTATTACTGTGTAAAACCTGGATGATAACTCATTAAGCTTGGAGGTCTTCTTTGCATTCAGTTCCTTTTCTATCTCATCCAAAACTTCAAATCCTTTAGCAATCTGTGTCTTACTGAGCTTGCCCAATGGCATCTTCTTCACATCTAAAAGTAGTCATAAATCATCATGCAAATGGCATCTTCTTCACATCTAAAAGTAGTCATAAATCATCATTTAAAAAGGCAAATGGCATTTTCTTCCATCAAAAAGTAGTCATTAGTTAATCTAAGTACCATGATTTAATCAGTTTCTCTGAGCACCATGATTCAAGTAGTTTCTGTGTACCATGATCAAAGGTTTCTCTGAGTACATTGATTAAAACAGTTACTATTACTTAAAATGGATTTTGTGGCAAATGCAACACTGGATCACATTATATGAGGACAACTTTCTTTGCTATCTCCGAATCCAGACCTCCAGGAAAGATGGAAAACATCTTTATGTTTACCCAGTATATAAACCATGGGAAGCAACTCTTACAAGTTAACTCCCCTTTCTAGCTTCCTTGTGTCTACTGTTATACCTGGTTTAAACCAATTTTACTTTTGTTGCCATGTTCTGAGGCATTCTCCAGGCAATCAATTAGGGGGCTGTGGGTGGCAGAGTAGTCTAAATTGCTTGCCATTACTGATCATTGGCATCTCACCTCTGCCCATGTGGGTTCGAGTCTCTGGCTTGGCAAATGTGGGTATGTGAGAAAGCTTTCCAGTAGTTTTGCATGGGTCAATGGCTCTTACCAGGGTTTTCACAGGTTCTTCCTCCACCCACTATACTGGCCTCCATGTATAGCCTATCATGTACTAATGAATGGCATTAAACCCAAAACAGCAATCAAGTTAACTTTGATAATTTTTATAACTTAAATTTAATTATCCACATAGTCAAAATGCTGTTTTGTATGGTGCATACAATATATTTGTAAAATACACTCAGTAGTCTCTAACAAGTCTCACTGGGATGCCAAGATGCCCCCTCCACCCCCATGAAGATTCAGAGGACAGCAAGATCTTAATGCAGTTGGAATGAGAGAAAAAATTTCAACCAAAAACGAGTAATGCACATGTTCTCTGTAACAAATAAAGCTATATCCATGAAACTGTCAACAATGGAACATGAAAATTGTCAGGATCCATTTGGGATAAGACTTTAGCTCCACCCATAATGTGTGACAATCCTACCTTAAGTCAAATATCACCCCGCCTATGGGATGTGAGGCTCCAGATTTGTACCTTTCTTTGCCCATGAGGGTTGAATATACAATACCCCATACTCCGTGCTTGGCAACATTCTTGCCAGATGTGTAATATTTACAATTAATTTGTGACAAACACGACTAATTTTGAATTATTTTGTCATTAAAAATGAAAACATGCTTTTAATGTAATTAAAGTTTTAGTAGATTATTCTAGAATTTCTGAACATTCCTTGCTGAAGGAATCAACCGAGGTACCAGTACAGTGAAAAAGTACTGTGGTACATCCCACCAAAACTATTACCATGGCAAACTGGTATACTGTCACACTGCACACCTCTACTGTCAGCGCAAGATCCCTTATCTGGACATCCTGGTCAGTAACTGTTCCTAAGAAGGGACAATGGTCAGCAAGGATAGCCATGGCCAAGCAAATTATACATGGTCATGCAACCCAACTTCTCATCAGCAGGCAGAGAGGGTGATAGAGAACATCAATTCTCCTCCAAGCCTCTCATCGCCCATCAGTGACATAAAATTTTCTCTCACCAGCTAGTGACCCAACCATAGGCGACAGACTCATTTTTTATTTCACATGGTTAGACCTCTCTCTGCAAAAAATTGGGTAATCCAAGCCATGTCAGAGGGCCTTGGTCAGGCCTCTTCCACTTCTGATGTCCTTCTTCATGACTGAAACCCCGAACGATCCCAATGAGGTGAATATACTACAGATGGAGATAAATCTTTTATTTGTTATGTATATTTAATATAATTGTTTGTTTGCTAGTTTTAAATTTTTTTATTTACTATATTGTAACAATGACCTTGTCCAAAAATTGAGTCCATTTCTGCTTGACCTGACTGACTTTTTTAAATTTCATTTACGTAAATAACTAATAATAGCTTCATTATTCTCTATGTGTATGAGCTTATTATCAGGATTATTATTCAGGTAAACAAGAAGGAGTAAATATGTTGATTTGGGTCAGGGTTTCGGAGATTCCTAAGTGAATTTTATAGGTTATTGTGTTATAAATAAACAAGGTTCATTAGATAATTCTAGAAGGTTATTTTCCATTAGGTAAAGCTAATTGTGACCTGAGGTAAAGCAGAGAACTATATAATCTTGTGACTGAGGAGTTTACCAGTCGTGCTTCAACATCTAGCACTTTAAGTTGTATTATGTTGTGACCAGTTTGGGCTGAATTTTATTTTCTTCAAATTATTGAATTCAAGTGATTATTTTCTCTGGAAATACAAAAGTGCTCTGATAAAATTCTTGGATAAAGACATTCACTGGAATTTATAATATATTCAAACCTGGAATAATATTTCTTTGATTCAACAAGAGACTGCTGATACATCAGCATTCCGTAGGCTTTAACACACACATCATCACCTTCAGTTTTGGATCTCTTCTGGACTTTTACCGAATTTTATTCAGGACTTTAAATTACTAGGACTTGTGTCTTTAATTCTTTAATTATTTTTGGATTTAATTTGTAATACCATAAGTTCTTTTTTCTCATTTTCACTTTGTATTTTTGGGAAATAACTTGTTTGTTAAATTTTACAAAGCTTGTTGTCTTTACTCTTTTCTGTTACTTATTTTAAGAGTATAGACTCATAACATACTCAAAATGTGGTTAGTGGAGATTGTATGAAAGCCATACACTCAAGGCTTCTACTCCAGTTTCTGGTGACAAAGTCAATTGGTAAATTGAAACCTGTGATCAACCTCAGCAGGCTCGACCAATTCATTTTGGCCCTGAAATTCAAGATGGCGATGGCAATGTCTGTCTGTCTTTCAGTGCAATCTGATGAATGCATGATTAGCTTTGATTTGTCCAAGGCATAGTTTCAAATATGTTTGCTTTGGCTAACAGGGCAAAATATATAGTTCTGTGTTCTTCGTTTCGGTCTCAAGCTAAGCCTTTGGATCTTCACAAAAATAATAGACCGTAATCTCATGGTTCAGGATGACCTCCTCCACAGTGACAGCAGCAAACCTGAACATCATTCAGAAACACTAAGTTCAGTTTTGGACCAAGATATAAACAACCTTCTTGCACATCAACCTCCTGGAAATGAAAGCCATTCTCGAACCTTCAACAACTGAGAAGAATGCTTCTGCAAACATGGTCTTCATGCTGTTGGACAATTTGGTAGCTGTAACATACATCCTCAAATGGCAGGGGGTGGGGGGGGAGAGAGGGATGAAATCACCTGACTTTTGTGTCTTGGTGTAGGATTACCTTCAATAATGTGCCCAATATGATATAAATATTCAGGTCCGACACATACCAGGACAGCTCAACAACTCAGCTAACTCATTGTCCAGGTGAGGACAGTTGCTTCACAGAGTGGTCTCTCCATCCTTCCATATTTAATCAAGTGTGCACTCTATGGGGCTGCCTGATGTGTAACATCATTAAAATAGTTTGTACTATGATTAAACAGATTCTGTGTAACCTGATTCAAAATAGTTTCTTTGTGAACCATGATTAAAACAGTTTCCCTGAATACAATGATTAAATTAGTCTCTCTGAGCACCATGATTAAACAGTATCTCTGAAATTAAAATAATTTCCAAAAATACAACAAAAAAAAATATCTGTATAAAATACACAGATTTATTTCTGTAGTATCCTGCATTTCTCTTTATTTTAGTACTTTCTTCAAATGGATGGCCTATAAAACTGAGTGAAACTAGAGCCGAGTCTAGTCCTTTGTGAGAAACCTTCCTGCAACCAATGTCAACATAAAATGGGATTAAGTTTAGACAGGACAAAAATATCCCAAGTATCAAAGGAGATTTGGAAGCAGAAAATAAACATGAATCTTACATATAAGCATACTGAAAAAACACCTGTTATTTATGTTTGCCAATAAAGCTGATTATAGTGCTATCATAGCTGCCAACCCCATGAGTACAAAAATACTGACTGCTTATTGCAAAAATATTGATTTTCTGGAACAAATACTGATTTTTAAAATTTCAATGCATATATAACTATTTACAACATCTACAATCATCAGTAAAGTAAGACAATAACTTACTTATTTAATGTCAAAGATGCATGTGGCATGTGTTGCACTCTTTCATCTTCTAAATGGACACCCTGTTCTATTCAGAAGGTGCAAGAGTGCAACATAACTCACACTCAGACACAGGCTGTTTGTAGAAGCCTTTTTTCAACACCTTGTTTTTTTCAGTTGTTATAGATTCAAATGTACCATCTTTCACTGCTGATCTGAATTCTGTGCAATTTTGTTTACTGAACTATTTTCATTCTAGCACACAAGTAATCCTTTGTGATTTTACTATCTGGAAAAAGTGTGTGAAATAAGTCACCAGCAACACTAGCAACCAAAACAGGAAGGTTCATTTCTAAAATAAATTTGGTAAAATGAACTTCTGATCGAATTACATCAAGGTTCTCTCTGGTATTTATAAACATTTTAAGTTCTGGCAGTGTTGTTGATGATGAAGCATTGAGCTGATGTTTATTAGCTTTTTCATGCTGTTTTATGTCATGGGCACCTCCATGCCAATAGTGAAATCACAATTACACAATCTGCAAAATGCAAAGTTTTCTCCTTTACTAGATTTTTTCACTGATCATCTTATGGCATAACTGTTCTTCCAGATTTTTTTTCTTTGCTGGAGAAAATTCTGAATCTTCTGTTTTCCTTTTCAGCATGACTAAAAGTTGAATATTATGAAGACGAGTTACTGTTATAGTGGCAACTGCTTTGCACAATCCAAATATGGTGGTTAAAGACTGGCATGGTAGCCTTGATTTCCAATGAACCAATAATATTCTAGAACTCTATACCCCTATATACATGAGATAATTTACTCTCAGAATAGAAACAGGTTCCTGTTCTAAACAGAAAATTGCAAGGAAATTTTTAATTATTTTTTTAATTTAAAAAATGGATTTTTAACAAGAAAAACATATCCATATTCAGGTCCAAAATACAGGACAAATACAGATATAATGGGCCACTTGGCAGCTATATGCTGTTAATAACTACTATATCAGTGGTGGTAAATTACCATATTTTTGGAGTGATATGTTGATGTGGAGCAAAAATAGAAGGGGATTTTTGAAGTGTTCTACTCCTTAATTCATACGCAAGTAGAACTTGAGTATAAGACAAAGTTCAGATTAGTAATACTGATTGACCATACCCAACCTTTCCAAATATCAATCCAGTAGAGAATACTGTATTTTTCACCTGATAAGAAGATGCAGATGGAAAATCAAAGATCAATTTTTCAAGGGAAAAAAGTACAATGAATAATACAATTGATGAATCTTCCTTGATTTAATTTAATTGCTATTGCTGTTTCTGAAAGATAAATGAAAGCCATATTACTTCATGTATATTGTACAAAAGACCTCCTTTTTTGTCAAACCTGCCTTTGATTTAGCTAGGGAGTAAAAGACATTAACATTGAACTTAAGTTAAAACTCACTGAGCTGAATACTAAAAATGATTTTGTGGGGGAATTGTGTGTAAACCAGTGCCAATTTCTATTACATACTACTAATTAGTCTGTGGTTTATGTAGGTTATTTTGAACACATTTTCAATACACATTAACCATGTAAATAACACAATGTAATACCCAACATTAATTTTCGATTCCAGAAAACTTACCAATATCAAAACTCTTCATTGCATCCTTAAACATGTCATTGTCAAAGATGAGCTTGATCAGTTCTTGAGTTTCTTTATCCAAAGTACATGCTTTCACTTTTTTCCCTGCTGTGCTGGTTGATACTGTCTGAAATAGAATTTGATATTTCCCATGTCTGAACCACATGATGACCAACCATGTAAATTGTATTTTTCTGTCTTCACATACTGCTACCTGAATATATGTATTCACCTTAATAATATAATGCCATGATTTATTTTATTTTCATGGGTAACAATTTTATTGTTTTCTGAAGAGAAAAAAAGACATTTTCATAAGTACTTTAAAAAGGCATTGTAACCACAAAAGAACAATTTTGAAATTTGTGATTTGTAGAAACCAGAAATACACAAAATAGGTATCACCAAAATAATAGCAAATTCAATTTTTAAAAAATCATTCTTCAAAAGACAAGTATTTTATCTATAAATTTACCACTATCCTCATGTGGAAAATCCACAGGGAAGTTCACTATATAAAAAAGTCTGGTTGAGAGATGACTACTTTTTATTCAACAAAAGAAACACCTTTAGATCATAAAATTACTACTGAATGTTTCCAGAAGCAAATTTTCTATGTTTAAATTATTTTTAAGAATAGGAATATAAACTTACTAACTCCTGAATCCAGCCTTCCAAAAGGACCAACAAAAAAAAGTCTCTTTACTGTCTGTATTATATACAAAGTGCAATAACCCTCGCTCATTACCTCCCCTTGACACCACCAGGTGCTGTTGTTGTTGTTGTTGTTGTAGGGTTTAACAACATTTTTCATCACAAGATAGGCTATACATGGTGGCCATTATAACTGGTGGAGCAAGAACCCTGGAAAACCCCAGGAAGAACCACTGACCCATGAGAAGCCACTGGCAAGCTTTCTCACATACCAACGTTAGCCAAGCCTGAAACTCAAACCCATGCAGACAGAGGTACCACCAGGTGCTAGTTTTAAGCTAAGCAATGGATCAAAGAACATGCTTGCATAGCGTGAAGGTGGGAGGGTGTTAAACTAATGTAATTAGATAAGTATTCTTAGAAAAACAATCTTTTTACACTGCTTCCCCAATAACTTCCATCCTGACAACTCATGAACCCGCTTATAATGTAGTGACTGTCATGGATCTCAGTTTAAAAAAAAAAAGAAGAAAATATTAAAAAATTGGCTCCTGTGTGTTGAATATGAAGAAAATCATGATCAGAACTGGTAAATGAATCTTTGATATACTGCTCGTTTTATCATCAAAATGCCTGATATATTAGAATCGACATTGTGAAATTCACACGTTTTAATAAGAAATCATATCATTTTGTTACATAAATTTTATTGGCAAAAAATATTTTCTTAACACACTAAAAATAATGATATATGATGAAAGAGCAATCAATAAAGAATTCTGATAAATGCTAACTGTTATTAGCTTTAAATCACAATGACTTACTGGTGCATCCACCACATCCTCCTCACTAGCCATCTCTATTAGAGTATATTTTCCAGGAACTGGCTCAAAAGAGTCCCTGTTGGCCCATTTGTTCTTAGTCTTGTCAGAAAACTTCTTCTCAAAGTCCTTAATAGCAGAGGCCTTATCTGTGGGACCCTTCATGGCATTAGCACCTGCCTCTCCCTGTACAAAAAATACAATTAGCACCTGCCTCTCCCTGTACAAAAAATACAATTAGCACACTGTCTTTAAATAGTGTGAATTATCTAATTTGTGTGGGGAACCAACTTTTCTCATTTTGTATTTAAAGACCCAATAAACAATTATTATTCTGTGAAAACAATAGGACTCCCTTGCTTGACCCACAAAGAGTAGTACTGGTACCTACAAATTGCGATTTTTTTCCCTTACTGGTGGCAAAATATGCCATCTGGTGATTTTTTTATTGGTGGCATTGTTGGCTGTTTAAACTTGTATATACAACCATTGGTTTGGAGTGGAGAAATTCAGAGTTCCCATGAAAGGAAGCCACAAAGTTGATACAAAATGCACTGAAATTTATAGATTGTTACATAAACAAATTCTTTGTCCATATTGACAAAACATCTTAACAGTGCATTGTTATATCATAATCCGCTTATGTTGACATCTAGCATGAGTACTGTATGTTTTGAGATATCCGCTTTTTTTCAAATTTACATTTCTGGTAGCGGAGATCAACCGGACGAGGCATTATCTCATAATCTATCTTTCGTCAGATTTTCGGCCGCTCGCTAGTAATTAATATATTTACGTAGACTGACATTTGTATGTGGATGGTAAGAAAAATTCCTCTTCTTTTCACTCCTTCAGAACATTCACATTTTCTGTAGTAATCAATGTCATCAGACCAGAACACCTCAGTCTTTATCGTCGATTGACCCTTTCTTTAAATTTCTGACGCATGCGTGGAAGGCAGCATCACTCCACTACCACAAATGTAAAAAAACAAAAAGAAAAAAAACAACAAGATCTCATTTGTCTATTCAATAGGCAGAGAGAAAAAGTAACTACAACTGACCATACGACGGCCAATTCATTTTTTTTAAAAAATTTACCCAGATAAAGTAGTAGCTGAAATTTCAAAGAAAACATTACCTTTGAAGCACCGATTGTTATGTAAACATACTAAGCAAATGGGGAAAAAAATCAGTCTCAATCATGCAATACAATTTTTTGATGTTGCCGCTACAATAAGAAATGGACATTTGTTTGGTTCTCCAAAGCTGTCCTTTAGTGGTGACTTCAACAACGCATGCACCTGTCATCAAAGAAAGCCAACTACAATCTTCAATAAATACAAAGAACTTTTCTTCAAAGGAAGTCAGTACTGAACTTAAATAAAAGAAATGGAACCTGATGAATTGTTTCATCTTCCAACGAGACTGGAACACTTTTACTGTGCCGTGAAAGTTTCCTTTTTACAGGAAAAAGTTTATGCTTACGAACTCTACCGAGGGCGCTAAAAACGCAAACTTTTACCAATTTGGGACGTACTGAAAAGTAAATGTGCTTCATCATTCATTTCGTGATTGTGCTATTTTTTTCTACCGAGTTCAGACCTATATGACCTGTGACAAAATTATTGAATATTTTAAATCTGTGTGCATATCTTCGATGGAATTACTTGTATTGTGGATTCAATGTATGTGACGTGATTCACGGGTGAGTACACGGTGTTGTTACTTTATTAATTGCTTTACATTAGACATGTATATATAAATAGTATACACATATATGTACCATTGCGTGGTTCTCTGAATAAAGTAAAATATTATATATGGCTTCTCTGTTTTCACTACATGTGTATTTCTATTTAATATGCATCAATTTAAGATGATAACTGTGCCAATGAAGCACATATTTTTGCGCTCGCGTTTATTACCTACACCCCCACCCCCCTCGCACATTTTTTCGGGTACATGCATCATTTTCTTCAGCTAACTGACCTGGTTGCTTATAACACGGTTCGGTCTATAACACGGTTGGGTTCTATGGCTCCCAACTACCGTGTTATAGCAGGGTCACACTGTACCATTTTTGTATGTCTTTGGTATGACTTGGCCGGGGATTGAACCCGCGACCTCCCACATCCGAGGCGGACGCTCTAACCACTAGGCCACTGGAGTGGTCCCTAGAAAAACAAGTTGAATGCTCTGTAGTTGTTGTTGTTGTTGTTGTTGCTGTTGTAGGGTTTAACGCCATTTTTCAGCACAAGATAGGCTATACATGGCGGCCAGTATTAATGTTGGAGGAAGAACCTGGGAAAACCCTGGGAAGAACCACTGACCCACAAGAAGCTACTGGCAGGCTTTCTCACATACCCAGGTTAGCCGAGCCTGAGACTCAAACTCACGCAGACAGAGGTGAGATGGCAGTGGTCCGTAATGGTGAGTGTTTTAGACCACTTGGCCACTCGGGGCTCCTGAATGCTCTGTAGTAAATTTTTGTACTAATTTGATGATCAAAAAATCTGAAATAGTTACATCACTATCTACAGAATTTCACAGAAAATTATGCCAAGATAATTTAAAAACTGTGTGAAAAACTAAATTTTTAGCCTTATGTGAAGAGACATATGACTCAATAGATGTATCCTGGTCCAGTACTAAAAACACAAATATTTGATCCGATGTCATCCTATTATCATATGACATGAGCACTTCTCCTATTTAAACTGTTGCAGATTTGTGACTGCAACCTATTTTTTATGATGATGCTTGATGTTATACAATAAAATTTTGAAGCAAAATAAAAAAGACTTCTTTTATATTTTTATAAAGTTTAACTAATATTTCATAGTTATTTTAATTATCACAACTGAAAATATGCAAAAAATAGAAATCAAAAGTGAATAATTTGAACCTTAGAAATTTTAACTTTCAACTTTGTCCCTATTTTTGCAAACTTTGCTCTATCCTGGCTGGAGTGAGAAGTCATTATAGCCAAATATTACAAATATTTGAGTCTATCATGAACCCTCATTGTTTGTGTAGGTTAGTTTGACTCAGTACATCCCTTGCTGTACTCATTACAGTAATATCACTTCCAGAAGAATGGGAATTTTTAACATTCAAATTAGAAAAAATATAGTTTTTGACATTGGAAATAGGGTCAGAACAGGCCCAGAAACATCCATGGTTACCAAGCTTACTAGTGTATATACACACATATTTCAAATTGGTTTCGTATTTTGGACTGAGATGAAAAAGTAAATATTTGTTAAGACTTTTTTTTGGTGTCTTTATGTGGAGCAGCTGAATTTAAAAAAAAGATATACTATATTTACCAAGTATAACATGCACCTAAATGAAAGAAGGGCAAAATCTTCGATTTGCCATCACATAATGTACAGCAAATCTGATATACGAAGTACATTATTTTAAATACATTGCCATATATACTAGCATATAAGATGAGTCCAATTGTAAACAGGATAGACCCAGATCTGCTGTTGCATAAACTGCTGGCAGATCTGGATCTGTGCAATTTGTTAGGAGTAATCAGTAGAACAAACAACAAAGACCCTGATCTGCATGTGTATTATGCTATAGCATATTGAGATCTTTGTTGTTTGCAGTTTGACTCGACTTATAAGCAAGTATAGAGGATACTCCCTCAATATATGGTCCTCAAAATACCTTGCTTCTGTATAATGTGGTCCCATGTAAGGAAGGTTGGAAGATGGATCCAGTTTATTATCTAATACTAAGTACAGTAACATGTATAAAATATCTATAAAATAATTCAATACCATGCCATCTTGCCAATAAGGCAGTCCACTGTTATGGCTCCCATTAACATCATTATAGTATGGAAGTACTGTAATACTGAACAAATAATAAAGAACATAACAAACTTGCACATTATATAATGGCCAAGATCTCTGTCTTAAATGTTTGCAATTAAGCATGTGCCATACATAAGCTAATATTGTATAAAATAAGAAAATCCTGTTCTTTCTTCTCTGCATTAAAATGAAGATAATTTTTCCAATTCTGTCATCTGCCTGTAGTGGTACCAGGTTGAGGACATTAACATAACTAAACAGCAAAGGTTGATACTCTGAGATTTAAAGACTACAATTTTGTGGAGTATTTTTACCTGATCAATACATTTTATAATATTTAGTCTATGTTATCATTTGAATGGAGATACTTTTTCACAAATGTACAATGAAATTGAGAATATGTCAGATTTCTTATATTTTCCATAGCCTGTATAATCTTATGTATTCACAGTGGTTTCTGGCATAAAGGACTAACATCATTTTGTATGTGCTAGAAAAACACAAACAATTCAATATGGTGCAAAGAAAGCAAGTTTCCAGAAGCTGAACAGATTAGGTAATTTTTTAGTAACTGTAAAAATTATTTTCCTTTCAAACTTGAGGACAAAATACCATTTTTGAAGACTATTTGTGGTTAATTTTGGACAAGTGACCAACATGTCTTCTAATCTTCACTAAAACACACTTCATTTTGTCATCAACATACACCTCTCCCTTGATAACTCATGCACAATGTGATCCAACAACACAGACTGCACTATAAGTGAGAGCACGAGTTACTGAGGGACCTCCATAACAATATGAATCATATCATCCTCGCTGGGCATCGAGAAAACTGTGGGGGGGGGGGAGTGAACAGGTCTGTTTCATGGCTGAAAATACTCTTTTTAAAATCGTGTTGGAATAACTGTCACTAAATTGCTTTTCTAATAAAGTTATTAATTTTTTGTATGTAAAAATGACCTTTATTTTCAAATGTCCAACTGCTGAGAGATCATTAACATTATTCCAACTGGTTTTAACAACCTTCACATGTATGTTAAAACATTGTGTATTACATCACTGCTTTATGCTGTTGCTGAGTAGTCTGGTTTCCTGATCCGTCTGCTCCCCACTTTGCTCTCTACTTTTTTGGAATGCAAAACAAGGACCATACTAAGCAGGGAACCAGACTAGTTACTGATTCAAATTCACAATCAAACAAGATTCCTTTATTTTAGAAAATGGAACATTTGATTTGGGAAACAAACGTCATCATCAAAAGTCAATTATTTTTTTGTTTTTTTCTTGTTTGATAATAAAATACTGATTTCATTGCAAGTAATAGTGAAACTTCTCATCTGTGAGGAAATCTCCCAGTGCAAATTCAGGAATTACAAATTAATTACAAACTCTGAAACTAGCTTTTCATTAATAAAACGTATCTGTGAAACAGAATTTTATGTCATCAGGTATTCATTTTGCTTGGTTGTCTTGCTATAATTGATCATGTTTGTGAATGAGTATGCTAAGTTAAGGTAGTTTTATTATATTAAGTACACCCAAAAAATTGTAACAGTGTTTGATTGGTCACTTGAAATGAGTTGACCTGACACTAGACAGGGACTGCTAGCTCTTATGCAAGTCGGATTTGCATGCCTTTTAACTTTTCAATTAGTCCACCTCATTTATTTGATACAAAGGACATAAATAAGGTCATAATAAAAGGTGAGCTTTTAATTCCATGTAACAATACAATAAATAGTTATGCAAAGTAGGTATCAAAACACAGTTGGCACTTAATTAGGTTCTCACAGAAATGCTTGCGGACATA
The DNA here is from genome assembly GCA_016617855.1 of Megalonaias nervosa. Taxonomy (NCBI): domain Eukaryota; kingdom Metazoa; phylum Mollusca; class Bivalvia; order Unionida; family Unionidae; genus Megalonaias; species Megalonaias nervosa. Next base: position 85,227 of record JAECUM010000465.1, on the reverse strand, counting down.
GCTGTTATGGTAGGTTAACATTTCACGTTTGCATACAACAGGGCACATTGTATTTGTAATCATTACACTTAAACCAAACTAAAAGATATAACTAAAACATGTATTTTTCTTGATAAAAACACTTATTTCATTGGTATTTATTTACATGTATTAAGTGCTGCCTCAAGCTGGCATTAGTGACAATTTCATTGCTCAAAATTTTGTTGCATACTGTTATTTACGGTGTACCAAGAATGTTGTTTGAAAAGAAATTATAACAAAATACATGACTTCTTATTCTTATTAAAAGCAGATAATTTCATAGTGCTGATTAAAATTTCCAGGTCATATCGGCCACTTTTGATGACAAAACGAGTGATATATCAAGGTTTTAGTTACCAATTTTGATAGAGATTTTCTTCATGTTCAACAAAAAGGAGTCAATTTTTTAAATACTTTCTATTAACAAATATGGGATCCACGACTGACCATGCATTATAAGCAGGTTCACAAGTTATCAGAGTGCAAGTTATTGAGGGAGTGGAGTACTTCATTTTGTCATTAATACACTTCATTATGTCATAAACACGCTTCATTTTGTCATCATAATATTACTTACTAAAAATACCATTCATGTATTCATCAAAAATGTATTCATCAAATGAACCGAATACAATTTTGATTTGTATTTTTGTAAAACATTGACATTTAGGATGCCTAAAAAATCAATAATCATATTTTTCTTGTTTTTGATCAATCTGATAATAGGGTAGATAAATACTTACCACTCTGCCCCACCTGTTCCAGGAATAATACATTGCCCCTTCTTGGAGCACCTGGATCACATAGTACTTGTTGTTGTTGTGTCCAATATTGGTCTGATTTAGCATACAGTCATAGTCATCTACAACCTGAAGCAATGAAACATAACCACTGTTAAGGTGATCATGAAACTGATAATTTACCCGGGTACCTCCTACAGTGTTATTTTGCTAGGATTTCCAGACTGGAATTAAATCCTACAATGTTATTTTGCTGGGATTTCTAGACTGGAATTAAATCCCGCAGTGTTATTTTGCTGGGATTTCTAGACTGAAATTGAATCCCATCAAGAGCAAATGTGTAATATTCAGAAAGTGCAGAGTCTCACACAGCTGCTTAAAGAAAAAGGGAAATGCTTTTAAATTTGTATGAAACTATAAGCTATAAAGTGTCATTAATATAGGCAGTCATTTATTGCCTTTTAAAACCATATTGGTTTTGTACAAAAATAACTATAAAGAAATACTGATTAAAATTGAAAAGTCAGTTTGCTTGATAACAAATACAACTCTTGTTGACTGAATTTCAGGCATTTTGTGTATCCAATCATCTCATACAAATAATGTATCAATACAGTTCCTATGAATGTTATTATTTAATACACTGCATAAAGAAAATGCATTGAATAAGCTTGTGTGACAGCAGAACATGACACCTGCAGTAATATATGTACCATAGTAAAATATAAATAAAGGAAATAATGATTTGCATGTAAACCAAACCATCAAATAATAATAATGTACATTTAAAAAAATGTTATGACAAAATAATTATAAAAAAAATAAAGAGTACAAAAAAAGAAATAAAGTATAATTAGTTGTAAACTCCAAACAATAGTTCTATTAAGACTGCAGTGTTTACAATAAACTTTAAATGAGTACACCATATAGTGTATACAATAACCAAAATGATTATGTTTAATCAGACTGATTTGGAACTCAATCTTTCTCCCATTCTGCACATGCGAGTTACAGCCGACAGCTATCTATATATAAGACACAGCCAATGTGAATGCCACACCCTGCTAAACTTGCAATTATTTAATCTGTTGTGGATCTTATTCAATCCCCATGGTATGTCCTTGAGCAAACCAAACTGTTTCCTCTTACTATGACTGGATTCAGTTTGTAAAACACATTTTGTTCAATATATCTGACAATTTAGGTAAAACATCCTTAAGATCACCAAGATTAAATTTTGTACTGCCACAAATATGAACTTGATGAAAAAATTGATAATGTAACAATGTGTACAGCCTGGACATGAACATGGGATGCTTTTGAAAGGTGTGTGTGTGTGTGATTTGAATTTTTAACATAGCTTTAACAATTTTTCAGTCATGTTGCTATGATGTCTGCAGTGTGGCAGTTTATAGTGATTTCTAGCACTGGGGCATCATATCCCAGACATGTAGCATCATGTCCCACCCAGTTACATTATCCTGACACCAGGCCAACCAATCCTAACACTAAACTCTTCATGCTGAGCGCCAAGCGAGGCAGCCGCTAGTACCATTTTTTAAGTCTTTGATATGTCTCTGCCGGGGTTCAAACCTACAACCTCCCACATTAAAGGTGGATACTCTAACCACTTAGGTCACAGGAGTGGTGCCTTCTGTAGGATCAACAATGAATGATGGCATGCCAAACGGAAACTTTAAAGCAAAATGTTACTCACTGAAGGTTCTGTTAACAGTAAATAATGTAGTTTAAATAATTTTTTCATCAAATGAATCTAATTCATGACATAAGTACAACCAACTGTAATCAACTTTTATCTAGTGGTGCCACATTAATTTTAAGAATATAAAGCCTAATACAGGAAGTGAACAATTCCAATCAATTTAAACATTTTTTCTAGGGATGCCTCATTAGATATGGAAACTGTACCTGTTTTTAAAAAGATTTATTTTTAAAAAATCCTACTAAAACATCCTCTCTTGCAAAATTGAAGAAATATACAATTTAATCTGAACAGATGGTTACTGCATCCCTGGCAGCCATGTGCGTATTCAATTACTTGGTTAACAATGTTGTAAACTTATACAGGCATTGAACTAAACTAAGCCATTTACATGTAATAATTTTGTACCAGTAGGTTTTATATTCTCAAAACTCTTATAGCCATGAACCTCGAGCTCCAAAAAGCACAGTTCTAAAACCTACATTCTGACCCAATGATAGAAAATGGTCACAAGAATAAAGCATCCATTCTTACTGTTGCACTGTGAGCATAAGGAAAATAAGAGTCTGGTTTATGAGCTTTCTTCTTTCCTTTATCTGCTGCTTTCAAAGTTTCAATGGCATCCTTCAGAGTCTTTGGCTTTGTTTCTTCCTCCTTCTGTTCTTCTTTTTTCTTTTCTTCCTTCTTCGTCTTTTTGCCTCCAGCTTTAGTGGCTGCTGCTTTCCTTTTTGGTGGCATTTTCTGAAATTAATTATAATATATACACACACATATACAACAGTTTTGAGTTTCAAAATTAAAATACAGGTGAATGCTTCCATATAGTCTAACAAAATAATTTATGAAATAGTATGTGTAAGTTCTTGCTTTTTACCAATTTAACACACACACACACACACACACACACACACAGACAGACACACATGCATATATATATGTCTAGCATTACAGCTGACCTCAGAATTCTTCCTTGTGGAATAATGCTGACAAAAACAATCTCTTCAATTAATTTACTTCCTATGTTACCTGGTTCAGTTTGACAACCTGTTTTGCTATGAGTGAATATAATGCAATTCATTTTAACATACATGACTGCATGGCTTTAATGAAGACTTTTCTTCTATATGCAAGACAAAGTGATATGCTTGTTAGTACAGTCTGAACAATTATACGTATCCATACAATGCACTATTCTTGTTTTAATCTCCAATGTGGACATGTAAACCTACATAAAAATAATATCTTAATGAATACCAACAATCTTATAGTTACACACTCAGCACATACCCATGTGGTTCTTTACAGAAATTCAATACAACATGACAAGGAAAAATTTAATTTGAGAGAGAGAGAGGGTGAGTTGTTGTCAAGTCATGCCATTGGGTTGGTCCTACAATGTAAGACGTCTCCCCTGATATTTGCACTTTGTATTTTGTAGGTTGCCGGCCCAAATAAAACCACTAAACAAAAAAAACAACACAAACATCAGGGGAGGTGTCTTGCACTGCAGAACTAGCGGATAGGAAAGACAATATATTTGTTAACACTGTATTAAACTGAATGGCTCACTATCGAAGACATTATAAATCACTGTTATAACAATATGCTATATTGCAAATGACCTGTACCTGCAAGTGTAGCCACGCCCACAACCGGCTTGGAAAAAAGAAACCTTCAGAAAAAAAGAGCAAAATAAATCAAACTAAATAAAGATGCAAATGGACAAGAGAGTTGAACAATTTGTCAAAACAGCTCGACTGCAAGTCACAGGGGCTCGTATCGTTTCTTACAATTTACCTATCATACATGTAGCTATTATATATACATGTATGACAGGTACATTGTAAGCAACGATACGAGCCCTGTGCTCTAAGTCGGTGTGACTGTCAACTAAATGCCAGCCATGACACTAGTTATGTAGATCGTGCAAGATTAGTTCAAAATAATACCTATTAACTGTGTATCTACAACGTTGTGGTATTCCTCTCTACTACGTCCAAGACCCTTATGATACAACTACTGATTGAACAAGTCTTTATTTACTCCGAACGCAACATGTCTGGGCAAATCATTGACAAACCAGCCATTCAGTGACGTCAGGCGTGCTTGCCGCAGCTTGCTTCATCATGAGCAGACATGGTCTCAGCTTGCCCAGGCTTCTGATTTGGATTTATGTCGTTTATCGCCATTGGCATTTACGGCGATTCTCAGATTCACAGGTGCTTGAGGTTATATAAAGGGTACAATCCAGAAGAAAGAAAAACGAAAACAAAATATATGTTGTGGTCATACTCCTGGGCCTGTCGCATGCTAGTAAACGAGACAATGATATTCCGAATGATGCATCCTCAAGGTCTCCGAGTTGGTTGAGGATGTGCCAGTAAGCAGCGGCTGCGGCAGTATTAAAGAGCAAAAAGAACCTCTTTTCGCGAAAAGAAGAAATAAGTGTGAAAAGAACGCATGTTTAATTTCTTTCTTTATCAAATTCAGTATTCTTATTTTAAATTAAAGATAATGACAAAACATGTTGACTAATGTGTTTACAACATGAACATGACATTTTGTGTGGAAGGGGATTGGTCCTATGATGAGTCAATTCGTACTCCGATATGTAAATTGGCTTGCGAAAAGAAGAAATCAGTTCGAAAAGAACTCGTATTTTCTTTATTTCTTTATAAAATTCGATAATTCTTTTTTTAAAATTAAAGTTAGTGACAAAACACGTTGACTAATGTATTTACAACGTCAATTTTCGTGACATTTGGGTCTAGTCCGAGTTTCCTCTGTCCGTTGCCACCCCATTTTTGATATTCGGACATTTATGTTGGGGTGTGACCCTTGCCACCCCATTTTTGATATTCGGACATTTATGTTGGGGTGTAGGGTCCCTACGAACAGTCAGTTCGTACTGTGGTATGTAAATGGACTTGTGAAAAGAAGAAATCGAAAAGTACTCAGCTTTCTTTGATTCTTATAAACTTCAATAATTCGTTTTTAAATGAAAGATAATGACATGACACTATAAAGAAGGAAAACAACAGAAACTACTTCCGGATGAAACCTGCGGTGCGAGCGGAATTCCCCCCCCCCCCAAAAAAACTCCAACAAATCAACAAAACAAAACAACGAAAATAACAGCAGCCTTCAAAGGTAGTGGAAAGGCCAATGAATAGAGACAATAATAATGAATACAATAAGCAACGCAATGGAAGACAATTGAAAACAATGTAATACTCTATCAATAAACGGGCAAAGAAACCCAACAGGGATCAAACAACGCCGCAGACCACACAATCAGTGTCGAAGAGATGACAAGGCACGCCCATTTGTACCAAGTGTAATGCACATCAGTGATTCGAAACGTCCCTGATAGCACTATTTACGGCACAACAAATTAAAGACATTTAAAGGTTTTGTTGTAAGGAACTGGCTTGTGTTTTATTTACTGACAAAACTTATAACATGGGAGGGTTCCACGTGATGCCTATGGTTTATAAAAACTTGTCACTTGTAAGAAGATCGACCACGGATCATCCACTGTGTTTTGGACCGACTTTAATACACACAAATTCATCAGTAAAGACCAATTCATCATTCTTGTATGGCATTGCAGATAACCTAAGTGATAATAAACTTTCAAACTTAGTTGTAGGCAGTGACGATAAATTGGCATTCAGAAATGCTATATCCAGATGTCTACCGGTAAGTTCACAGGTTTTATGCACAAGGCATTTGAAGAAAAAAAAAATATGCTAACAAGTACAAGGAGGACCTTGTTGGATATACTTTACAACACAGAGAAAATATCATCATGGCCATCTTTGGTAAAGACGTTATCTTTGAATCAACAGACGTCGACACATATTCCACTCGTGTTGACAAACTCCACGTGGAAATCGACATTTTGGATGAAACGGCGAGAGTAAAGTCTTTCGGAACCTATTTTGACCAGAAATTGCTGCCACTTCTAGAAAAACATGTAATAGAACCGGCTAGGAAAAGTCGAATTTCGTCTAACTCAGTGGTCACCAAACTTTTTTCATGAAGGGCCGGATAAGACTGTAGGGATGCCGAGCGCGGGCCGGACGCATGTTTTGTTCAATAGATTTAGTACAGAATACTCTGAATGTAAACAAAATACAATGTCATTCATCCAATCAATTTATTATCACATAAAAGTTAGTGCACAAAATAACAAAAATCAATGAACAATACTTATATTGTACCAAAATATCTCCAACTTAGGCTGTTTAGCTGACATAGTAGGCTGCACAAACGTTAATGAGATGTCTGAAATTGGTGTTTCATTTTCGAAATATCATCAATATTTGCTTTATGATTGCTGCATCCAACCATAAGAATTGCTTTTAAATGTTCATCAGAGAGCCTTGTTCGATACATTGACTTGACATAGTTCATCCTTGAAAAAGTTTGTTCACAAACGTAAGTTGTTCCGAAAACTGATGCCATGCCTGCAGCAAACTTCTTCAATTTTGAAAAGTCGTCATCAGGTAAGCAGCGATAAAATTCAATGAGTTTTCCTTCTCTATGCTTCTCTTTCAACAAAGTATTAGCTTGCAAGTCAATGAGCTCAAGTTGTAACTCAGTTGGTGTGTTTTCAAGATTACAGCCAAATGGATTCTCAAACAGACGAATGTCATTCTCAATTTGGTCAAGATCAGAAAATCTTTCTGAAAAATGCATCTGTAAGTCCTGAATAATCTTTTTCTGAAACTCGAGATTGACGTCACGTCCAGCATTTTCAGTGCAAAACTCCTGGAAACACTGAAAATGAGAAAAGTTTCCTCCTTCTAGTTGTGCTTCAAACAATGATAGCTTTCTCCGAAATGCTCTGATGTTTCTGTAGAGTTCACAAATGAGGTTTTCCTTTCCTTGCAATTTCAAGTTCAGTTCATTCATATGAGAAGTGATGTCAACCAGAAATGACAACTTTGACAACCATGAAGGATCTAAGAACAGTGGATCTGCTCTATTTTGCTCAGTGAGAAAAAGATCTGTTTCTCTTCGGAGATTATAAAAACGAAGCAGGACTTTACCACAACTCAGCCATCTCACTGCAGTGTAGTATGGCAAATCACAGAAATCAGAATCGATTTCTTCAATGAAAGCCTGGAACAGGCGGTGATTGAGCCCATGATTCCGAATAAAGTTCACCACACTTGTGACTGGTTTCAATACACAAGAAATATCTAAGTGTTTTCCACAGAGTGATTGCTGGTGTATGATGCAGTGTATTGAGAGCGCTCTTGGGAGTAGAAGATCCCCCAACTTAGCTTGGATCTGCCCTATCAAACCTTTTTTCTTTCCTGCCATGTTTTTTCCCCCATCAACAGTTACACACCGAAGCTGATTCCACTGAAGGTGATAACTTTGCAAAGTTTTCTGCACCTCCATGAAATATCTTCTCCAGTTGTTCTTTCATGCATGCTGCAAACTGATGCCAATTCTTCTGTAATTTCAAAATTGCAATTAACACCACGGATGAAGACAAGAAGTTGTGACGTACTCGATAAATCGGTAGACTCATCCATAGCAAGAGAATACCACAAAAGGTCCTTAGCTTTTTCATGTATCTGAGACTGTATGTTCTCTCCAAGTTCTTCCGTTCTCCGCACAACTGTACTTGCTGAAAGGCTGATGTTTTCAAATAAGCTAGCTTTCTCAGGACATAAGTCATTTACTGCTTCTATAATGCACTCTTTTATGAATTTTCCGTCAGTAAATGGTTTTCCTCGCTCTACCATCCTATTCACTATTTTGTAACTTGCCCGAGTGATAGATTCATTTTCAGCAATTTTTTTCGTAAAAAGATTCCTCTGAGATTCAAAACCATGTTTCATAGACTCAAATTTCTCAGTACGCAGCTTTCCAACATATTTTGAGTGTGTTGAGAGATGTTTTGTTTCATAGTGACGACGTATATTGTACTCTTTCATGACAGCAACAGTTTCATGACATATTATGCAACTGGCCCTCTGACCATTTACTTCCACAAAGAAATACTTTTCTCCCCATTCTTTGTTGAAAATGCGACATTCCTTATCCACCTTTCTTTTCTTAGTAGCCATACTGATGGGTGAAGATTATGGAAGAAAAAGGTTAGTAGCACAATCTGGCGAAACACGTGGAACAGTATATTGAGTAAAAAGCAAATAATACAAGTCCCATTAGATACACTTCATACATGAAACAATCAATATTCAGAAAATGCGCACCACCCCGTACTCCATTATCGCCCATCGAAAATCCTACACAATTCTTCTGAACACTAAAAACCACGTGAAGACATTTCATTTCCGCCCACTACTCTATTCGCCAGATGACACTTCACCTATCCTCGTGATTAACGAGATGGCGCTCACGACAGTCCCAAAATCATACCGAACCTAAATTCACAAATATCATAATGCACCCAAAAACGAAACACCCACAACATACTGTATTTTTGTAGCTGTGTGATGTGTGTAGCCGCTGTAACGTATGACGTTCCTGGCTCAATATACTTCATTATGCGACATGCTTAGTACGTTGTACGTACTGTCTGTTATATGGGTCATCAAACTCTGGCCAAGCTACGGGCAGTTTTAACAATCCACAGGCAGAGTAGTTTGGGTTAAAAAGTAGGATTATTTTTTATTATTTTTGGGGGTTATTCTGGGGGCCGGACAAACTGATGCCGGGGCCGGATGCGGCCCGCGGGCCGTAGTTTGGTGACCCCTGGTCTGACTCTAACTGGATGAACAAAAATTCGGAGAGTGCAAACCATGTTTTTGAAGTCAGCGGTGGACTGGAAGTTCTAGTATCTTGCAAAGTTCATTAATACAAAGTACGAAATTGTGCAAGGTGAAGAAGTAGAGGTGTCGAGCAATAAGGAACATGGGTAATTACAAGTTAACATAAATATTTTTGCACCTTAACATAGATCTGGATAGATGGACAGATATTTCTGAGGAAAAGCGGAAACGAAGAGTGACTCTCTTTTTGTCAGATGCCAGGGAAACGAACCGTAATGATGTTGTGTCTACGGATGGAACTAGAACGGTAGTAATACCAAACCAAACGTAAAAGATAAAGGGCGAAAAGGTCAAGAACTCATTCAGCAAAAAGGAAATTGACAACAACCCAGTAACCTTTAATGGACGGCGGTATAAGTCAAAGATGAATTCATTTAAGATCAAGTTATAACGAACCAATGTGCTCTTTTTTGTGCACCTAATCGTCCTGTTTTTTTTTCTTTTATCACGTCATTTTACATACCTTATCCTATAGTCAATATGATTTGTTAAAATAGGGGTTCTTTTCGCACTTATTTCTTCTTTTTGCAAGTCATTTTACATACCGCAGTATGTATTGACTGGTCGTAGAACCGAAATGTCATGAAGATCACGTTGTAAATGGATTGGTCAGTGTGTTTTGTCATTATCTTTTATTAAAATAAGAATTTTTGAATTTGATAAAGAAATGAAGAAATAGGAGTTCTTTTTGCACTTATTTCTTCTTTTCGCGATTCAATTTACATATCGCAGTATGTACTGACTGGTTCTAGGACCAAAATGTCATGAAAATACTCGTTGTAAATGGATTGGTCATTGTACTTTATATTACCTTTCATTTGAAAAAGAAATATTGAATTTGATAAAGAAATGAAGAAAATACGAGTTCTTTTTGCACATATTTCTTTTTTTCGTGAAAAGAAGTTTTGTTCACCTTTAGTACTACCTTCCCCACGCGGGGTCTTCGTGGGTCTTAAAGATTGTGATCGGCGAATAAGTAAATAAAAACACTGACCTTCAAGATATTATATATGTCTATTTGTTGCTTTTTGCTCTATATTAAACTGCATTTAATTTCCAGTTTAAAATAGATGTCTGAGGAAAATAAACTAACCCATAGTGTACACAATATATCGCTCTGTTATTATGGAAAGCCCGTTAAGTATGAAAGGCTCAGAGGATATCAGCGTTAGGCCACTCTGGTCACAGTCAGGTTAGAAATTATAAATCACTGAATGAATTGACTAAGTTCTGTGCACTTTTTATCACATTAAAGATTTCCATTATTAAAATCGGGGTGGGTGGGTTTACAAACAAACGGGGTGGTATATTTAGACTATAACTCTTGTATAACCTCATTAGACATTATCAGACGACAAACTGGTTATTTGTTACAGTGATGGTGATTTTACGAAGATTTAGATTCTGTTTGAGAACATGACGTACGGTCATCTATTGGAAAGAGTGATATTCATCACAGGCACTTGATTGAAGGGAAACTAATATGTACACTCACAGAGGCTCGTATCGTTGCTTACAATTTACCTGTCATACATGTACTATTATATCGTACATGTATGATAGGTAAATTGTAAGCAACAATAAGAGCCCCTGTGTGTACACTCACCAACTGGTGAGTGTACACATTAGTTTCACCTCCCGCCCCCACCCCGCTTCAAGTGCCTGTGATATTCATGGGTGCATTTTTAATATAGTGTACTCATCAGCAATTCCAAGATTTTCCCAAAACGCAACTGGTGATGCAGAACTATAACTTATGGTCATGTAGTGTATAAGATAAGGACACGATTATTGGCGGTATAAAAGAAAACAAACCCAAAACCCGGAATAATTCGAATACAACGATATCGTAGGAAGCTACCATATCTGCATGCGGAATTTGCATAGTCATGAAATGAATAATATGGGAAGAAAAACAGTTCTTTAGACAAACGCATGTAATCTCCAGTGCAGGCCTTAAAAAATAAACGATATGACTCTTTATTTTAATCTCGTGCACAGTTGTGATTTTACTCTCTCTCTCTCTCTCTCTCTCTCTCTCTCACACACACACACACACACACACACACACACATTATAGTATTCGCACGCCTTTCTCCTTTTTGTTTGTACCATCCTACAATTTTAAAAACGAAAAGCATCAAGGTTATAAAAATGGACAAAATTTAGTCATTTCATTCATTGATCTATAATTTCTAACCTGACTGTCGCCAGGGGACAAAACAATGTCGACTTAATGGCTTTTCAAAGTAAACGGAAGCTTCTGATATAAAGAAGAAGACTGTTTACTGGTGATTCCAACTAATCACACAATTGTTTATAGATGTCTGCAATTAATATATCTGTTCGATCCGCCAAGGTGTAGATAGAGTTAACATATCGGAACCTTGGCTAGCGAAGATGACTCTATTCAATGAGTCATTTTGGGGTACGCTTGATTTAGTCCCCGTAAAATCATCTGAAACAATCATTATTTTCTAGGATCTTTGCATATGACCGACAGGCACCACAGAGGCATGTTTCTTGCACCAAAAATAAGATAGGATCAATGGCACAATAACACAACATAAGATGAACACTGCTGGTATAATTATAAGGTGCCAATTATCAAAGTAATTCAGCATACTAAATTTAATAACACAGTGATACCTTTTGGAATCGTGTTATTTGCTTAAAAATGCAGTTGTGAGAAGGTATGCAAAAGCAATGCATTTTATTGCATTTCATTCTGTATCTGCATCCATATTTGTATGTAGCAGAGACCAATACTGGCATTTGACAACTGAGGGAGTTCGCATCCTAGTAGGTCTTGTGGAGTGCTGACTTGAAAGCTTCCACTAACTTGTCACTCACAATACTCTCATCCAGGTTATTCCACTGCACAACAGTTTTTATAAAGAAAGAGTTTCAAAATTGTTCAATACTCGAACTTTTAAGAATGAAACATATAGAATTGTTAGAAACCTGATTTTCTATTTTTTGTTTTTTGTTTTAAAGTCGACGTAATATTTAGCTTTTACACGTTTTTTTGGTTTAAGTCTGACTAAGTAATCAGCAGTGTCGCTTTCTGGCTCAGTACTCTTCACTATTGAGCCTATTGAACTTGAGTCGTTGTTGAAGGCTAGCGAATTCCAAACATGTTGCATCCTGGACACACAACCTTTATCACGAGATCTAGAATCTATTTACACAGTCTGAAAGGCATGCATCAATGGTGAACTCGAATGGCTTAATAAATAAATGGATACATAAATACCGTGTATATTCGCATATAAGATTACTCCAGCAGCAAACAACATACACCCTATCAGCCTTCTCATCATGCGCACATACTGCGATGGCATATCTGGGTCTGTGCAGTTGGTCGTTGCATCCAACTTACAAGTGTGAATAAACCATAGACTGCTAGATATACACCACTCCCTCGATAACTCGCGCCCTGATAACTCGCGAACCCGCTTATAACGCGGGGTCAGGCGTGAATCCCATTTTTTTTAAAGCAGAAAATAACCCCAAAATTGATCCCTATTTATTGAACTTGAAGAAAATCGCGATCAAAATTAGTAACAGAAACTTTGATATATCGCTCGTTTTGTCGTCGAAAACGGTAGATAGGACCTGAAATTTTAATCAACGTTATGAAATATCAAATTTAAAAAAAGTCATACAATTTGTTACATTTTCTTTCCAAATGGTCGTACACCACAATTAACGATATGTAAGGAAATTTCGACCAATGAAAATGTCACTTACTTCGAGTGGAGGCAGTACTTTAATAAATACATAGAAATTAAATAAATTTTTTTAATCAACTGAAATTTATGTTCTAGTTCTATCGTTTAGTTCCTTTAAAGTGTAATCATCATAAATGCAATGTGTCCTCTTGTAATTAAACGTAAAACGTGTTTCGATAACTGACTTGCTGAAGTATTTGTTGTATTGCTGCACTGAATTAAAAGTTGGCCTCCTTTGTATTATCACGTTAATTATGTCTTTTGAATCAAATAAAGGAGCTGGAATAAAAGAAAAGTTAAAAGGTACGAAAATCCTACAAATTCAAAATCTAGCGGCCCCGGTCGTATGTCTGGTGAACTCACTTCATTTGATCAATCACTGTTATAAATGTTATTGTGTATGTAACATAAACTACCATAAATTAACCGATTCATTGGTAACTGTGATCAAAGATAGCAAGGCAAGCAAGCGACATGAATATTTCGTAAAATAAAGAGCTTGGTTTCATAGATACGGACCATTGTGGGTAAGCGAGTTTCAGAGAATTTTTGAACTGGCACTTAGAGATAGCCTCATGATAAAAAGTTTCCTTATTACTTCCAAAGAAATCATGACATCAATAGTGTACTAATTGAAGAATATAAAAATTGAGATTCGACGTAGACGATTGCCTCACGAAATAAATTTCGATTGTTTTTGAAAAAAAGGAATCTTGTTTGGTGGTGTATCGACAGTTAGTCTAGTTCCCCGCTCTTCGACTCCCGATTTCGCAGTATATATTAAATACCATTCCGGGAACCAGACTCATCAAAAAAACAAAAAGCAGTGACATAATACACGGATGTTTTCGCGCACAGGTGATGGTTGTTGAAACCAGTTGGGACGATCTTTCGCATGCTGGACATTTTGAAAATAAATGTTATTTAAACAGAATAACGAACAACTTCATTAGAAAAAGCGCGTTATGGAAAATTATTATCGAAGTGAGCAGCAGAGAGGCTGAACCCTACAACTTTTTTTAGAGGGCTCCGTTTGCAAAAATAAAGATTCCTACGAAGGGCTGAAAAGAAAGTTAATAACGCTAAACCAAAGCTTCTAACCGAGAACATTTCCATACGGGGAAAACAGACCGCAATAACGAAATCGTGTGGGTTAGCTCATTCTTGTTACCCCGCGCTGACGTATTTTTTTCAAATTTTAGGTGTGTTCGTTTGTGACGTGTACACGCACTAGTTGTCGTTCAGCCTCTCTGCTGCTGTAATTAACAAAAAAATTTATCAAGACCTATACGATACCTAGATCTGGAGTCAGATAAATTTATCGTTATAAATCCAAACGGGGTAGCTTGTGCTCCCGCCAAAAAAGTTTTTGAATTTAATTAAATCCATATCCCCTGAACACCAAGTCTGATGAATGTTTCGCAACGTGTGTGTATCAACTCCGCCAAACACAACTAAAACGTTACAGTTATCTCTGATCACTTTAGGTATTTGTGTGTATCGCTGTGCAACATATATAACAGCAGTATTTTTATGTCTACCTCGTGAGAATATCCTAGCTGGGTTTGTTTGTCTGTCCAGCATAACATCATCGTATACTACGAGATTATAAATACGCCCATCGAGATCATCCACAGATGGAGCTTCATCAATATCAGTTATAAAATCGATAACATCATTACTATCTTCATACTACGACGCTGCGTTTTTATTAAAATCTTTAAGTACTTCATAACATCTTTGGTCGTCTACCGATGGAGCCACCAAATACAACTTATCCCATTTCATCCATCTCACTATCAGATTAAGCAACAATTGTGTTTTACCACTTCCAGATGGTCCAATTATTATCATCCTTATAGAATTTGGTAACGCTGGATAATGTTTTACTGGCTCACGCGCTCGTGTCGCTAAGAAGTCAATTATATCCATGTAGTACAAATATAATAAATAATGTGGATTTATATCTTGTTCGATGCAGAGTGCCCACCCCCATCAGTGGATTAACAACAATAATAACAAAAAATAGAAAGCGTGCACTTACAGGCAAGTGTGTGAAATGTGATACAAGCAAATACAGATTTATTTCGTCTCGTACGAAGACAGGTGGTGATATCGCTACTTCGCTGGGAAAATTACCAGGAACTCCATGGGGCAAATACCTTGGTGAGAAACATCTTCCTGGATATAATTAGTGTGGTCCTGGAAACCGACTTGATATCCGACTTGACGAACGAGACCAACCAAGACCTGGAGAGTATCCAATAAACGCAATTGATCAAGCGTGCCACACTCACGATGTTGCGTATAAAAATAAGGATTTACAACAACGTCACGTCGCAGATGTGAAGTTGATTCATGCGTTAAATTCTATACCCGATAAATCTCTCAGAGAAAAACTTGCTAGCTTCCTAGTAAAATCTGTGATGAAAGGTAAACTAGTCCTAGGGGCTGGTAATTAATCATATAACTATTATAATGGAATCGGTTTATTATAGCCCAAGAGGATATTGGAGAGGCAGAGCAGCGATTAGTAAACTTGCTGAAGCAGCAAAAATCTCACGTGTTGTTGCTGCAAATTGGTTAGCACGACAGGCAATATGGCAGATCTATCTACGTCCACCTAAAAAGATTCAGCACGCACATTTTGATGTCAGTACTCCCAATGAAGTTCATCAAGCAGATATTTTGTTTTTACCACACGATACTATTAAAACCCGTAGACGTCGATCACGCACATACAAATACGCGTTAACTGTCGTTGACGTTGCAAGTAGGCATAAAGAAGCAGAACCATTATCAACTAAAACAGCAACTGAAGTTGATCTGCGTTTGAACGAATTTATCAACGAGGACCCTTGCAATGGCCACAACTATTACAGGTTGATCCTGGCAAAGAATTTCTTGGTGCAGTATCGTCGTTGATGAAGCAACATAATGTCAAAATCAGACGAGGACATACCGCAATTCATCGTGATCAGGCAATTGTTGAACGATTTAATCGAACACTTGCTGAGAGATTATTTGAATAGCAGTATGCGAAGGAAATAGTTCAGGCAGATACGAGATCACGCGAATGGGTTGCAAGATTACCAAGTGTGATAGCTGCGTTAAATAATGAAATTACTTGTGCAACTTCTATGAAACCCACCGTCGCGATCACAAAAAAATATATACCAATAAAACGACGTGAATCTTTCTCAGAACAACCAGTATTAGGTAATGTGACTGTCAGATATTTATATGAACCCGGTGAACTTGAAGGGGGTAGAAAAAGAGCAACTGATCCTATCTGGAGTATGCCCACACATAAAATTTTCAGCGTGGTTAGATCCACAGGTAGACCTGCAATCTACAGATTAGATTCCACTGCTCCTAAACGTGGATTTGCACGCTAACAAGTAGTTCCTGAAGACACACAATTACCACCGCGTTCACTTCTGTAAACTGGCACCCCTGCGTCGATTACATTCAAGACAGGTCAGCATCACATTTTCGCGTGTATGACCAAGACTACTATTAATTCAATCCACGGTAAACTGTCTTGGATTATTATTCGAATACTGCCACAACATATTACAGTTACAACTTGTACAGTGATTAATCTGTCGTTGTTTCAGTGTCATAATAAATTCAACGTTGAGATCAAAATCGCGGTTATTTTTTTTGTCATTGTCGATCCCCAGATAATTTTTTCTTGATGACGACGAAGTCGTTATTTACATCGTCAGTGATATCTTTGGTTATTACGCAATCCATAATAACCCGGCCCAGCTGAGATATTCTTCTGACTCTCGAAACCGCGAGATAAACTAAATTTGACCATTCGATCCGAACATCGACGATCCAGATCTTAGTATCAGAAATAATTACTCCTTGTGACGAGTGAATCGTTATAGCGTATCCTAACGTCCAAGGAGTTTTACTCATACTCAACGCGCTCGTAACAGCACTGACAGGAACTGCGACAATATCATTTAACACAAGGTTTTGTTTACCACCACCCGGAATTTCAACTTCATTATTTTGCAGCCGTGTATCTGCTGGTCGGTAACACGGTGGTACAGGTAGATTTGAAAACTTTTCTTTATGTAACAGAAATAATTTCTCTTGAAGTTTATCACGAACTATCTTTCTACTTGCAACTATCAAATCAACTGGATTCCATAAATTCCAAAATTCTTTCATGGACGTCTCTGGAATTAATCCACGCATTATTTCACATTGTATTCTATCTGGCTGTAACCTGATCAACTTTTTAAATTCTTTCAGAGGTTCATCAATAGCTCTATGATCACCATTTATTTCTTCGTAATAATCTACAAACGTTTTTAACCATTCGAGTGGAGACTGTCCAACAAAAGGTGGTGATTGACCATGATCGCCACACATTATCACAGCTGTATTCTTCGATAACAACCACGTAAGAAACATTTTTTAATACTTCCAGTGACACTGTACAAATTTCGTCCCAGATAATAATCTTAGGAATATATTTCTCACCCATCTGCGATGGAGTCCATGCGTCTCCGCATCATCGGAAAAAACTATGATACATCTGTGATTTTATCTCTCGTTCGTTCATTTCTCTGGCGAGTCTGTGTGTGGGCGTCAGCACAATCATATCTGAACTTCTAAATAACTCAATCGCCCGTGTTGTTTTACCAGAACCACCACACCCATTAAGATAAACGGTTTTATGTCTGGCTACAGGATCATACACAGATGGCGCTGTCGATGCTGGTATTTGATTGTTATTCTTGTAATACTTGTCCGCAATTTCAACGTCGGCAGATTCAAAATAACTAAATATTTTTTCGCGTTTTATTCTCCATGATCCCCACTCACCAGTGCCAAATAATCCATGTTGTAAATCCAAATGTTTTTTATTTATATAAAATGAATCTGGCAACTCTAACCGCGGTATCAACAAATCTGTTTATCACCGATAATAAGTTTATTGAAACGTACGCGAGCATTAAAGATCTTTAATGAGTAAATTGCGGCGACTGACCAGGAGTCAGACTGACGTTGACGTGATGATATAACATTTATAATTATCATGAACGATCTAATTACATGTTGGAAAACACTTACATGTTTTCTACTGGTGCATCGATGACTCTTATTCGTCCACCAACACCTTCAAGTAGCATTGTTTTATCGGATAATATAACAGCGATTGCTCTGTAATTAGCAATAGCTGCTCGGTTTACGCGAGCTCGAAAGTGTATGTCAACGACGGATTGTCTGCGTAAATCTAACTGTTCCAGCGAAAAATAATAGATCGGATACAGCGTTGTAAAATCTAGTTGTGATATTTGTAAACCAGTAACAACATTTTGATCACGCCACATAAATGTCATCAAACGATGATATGCACGCGCAACATGATTTTGATTAAAATCCAGTAATATGTCCTTGAAGGGTTCCAGATGTCCATTTATTCGCAAAGAAACTTCTGTGACGCCAAATTGGTCAAATATCATTATACTATGTGTTTGTGAATTTACTCGTGCAACATTTTGGAGCGCAATAAATATATGTCGCGGTGCAAAGACACGTTGCTGTGCTATCTGCCATATGAATAAACCATTAATTGTACTTTGTACAGCATCTGTAGTTGTTGTCAACCATGATCACATTGATTTACTACCTTGACTCATAAAAGAGAGCAAACGTTCTTCTTCAGGCATTGTTGGAGTCATTGTTGGCATCCACAATGAAAGTTTTGTTATTATTACTTTACTAGCATCACCAGCAGGTCTCCATATTGCATCATCATCTGTAGCCTTTCGTACGAGTACAACTGTATGATTAGCTCCAAAAATAATCTTTCTGACATTTCTGCAAAATCCAAAAATATGTGATAGTAGAATTACACATGAAAATTTTCTATTTCCATCTTTCAACATTGCTCGACGTGTTCTAAATCTTAAGTTGAATTCTGGATTATCACCATGAACCACCGGCCACACATCAGCTTCAGCGTTGTCGGCGTTGTTTCTTGGTCGTCTTATATTGTACTGTCTGTTGTCAGGGTGGTCAGAAGTATCCTTTACAAACATCATTGACGGACCAGCTGATCTTGAATAATCGTCGCTGTATCTTGCAAGGCCAAGTATCGTCGTTGCAACGTCGACGTCTTTCTGAATTGATTCAATATTTTTTCCGTCAATCATTTACGTAGCGCTGTCGAACAATGCCATGATGCCATTATTAATAAAACCAACTCTAACATCAGCGCCATATTCAGTATTATCTGTTCTTAGAATTTCACCTTCGACTTCAATAAACGCTTCAGCGGGTAAGAAATATCTGCTTGTGTCCTGAACTTGTAGCTCAATTCGCCCACGCTGATTTGGCTGTCGTGCGTCTTAAGAATAATATTGATAATCACGTATCGATTCATCTTTGAGAACTGGTGCGTCCATGTCGAGTGCGGGATCAGATACACGCTTGAACATCTTTATTATACTTACATCGTCTAACACGAAGACCACTTCCCGCTATTAAACTTGCGGTTATATATTTTTTTTTTCATTGTCATCCGCGCTAGTGCTCGCGGCTAACTCTGCTAGTTTTTGATTTGCAGCTTGATTTATTATTTTACTGACATTTGCAGACATAACTTCAGTGCTGGGTAATTTTACTGGTTGAGGTCGGACCGCTTGCGGTCTGCGTATTAATCGTGCTAGTCTATCCTTGATTGCCGAGAATGCTTTACCGGCAATGTCGCTGGCAGCACCAATACCTTTTTCACGAACAACGTCGATAGCTTTCATACCTAATTGTTTTGCAATCGGTAATGCTTTTGGGGCTAACCTTCTAAATAGACCTTGAACAACATCACCAAGTCCATCGCCGTAGAACACTTTATATGTAGGTAATCGCGAATTTATCACCCTGACCAGGGTTGGTCCACGGTGAATATTATGCATAATCATCTTATTTTCTTGTCACTGATTTAATTGTATACCCTTAATCAATCACTGCGGCAATCATCGGCGATTTCATCGATGAGGGCTCGATAAACATTAATATCCATGATACCGCCTGTAAATAATCTCTGACAAATAGCAGCTGCTTCATTAATGATTTCTGGGGAATTATTACCGGCTCGTTTTCCGCCAATCAAAATTTATTATCGTTCAACATCGGCAAGGACATTATTGGGACATGGAGTAATAAGACCACTTCTTCTGGTACCCGTACCAAAACCACTTCCAGTAGCACCGGGGGTAGAATTGTCATCTTCTTCAATGTCAGATGGCATGTAATATTGTGGTTCCGAAGAAGAAATAGGTGGAGGTTGTTTTTCCTTCTTCCTTGATTTCTTCTTCTTTGATTTTTTCTTACTTGTTTCTGGTGGTACTTTTTGTTCTTTCATTTCTAAAATGTGTTCTATCTGTTCTGATTCTTCTCTGCGTCGAATTGTTTCTGCGCGAATTGATTGATTAAATATACAAGTTGAGGATGATTATTAGCAACTTGAGCACCTGCTGGTACATTAGCATAAATCTTAAATATCGTTTTAATCCAGTCTTCTTTTGCTATTGTTACATTAGGTTTTAAATAATCATTTTTTTCTATCAAAATTTAGTGCAACATCAATCGCATTATTTGTATTTTTCTTGATAAGTGCAACCGCGTCATCGTGAAATTTTTCTATTGCTGGTTGTCTTACTTTTGGTTGTTTTGGCTGAGGAGGTTGAACTTCATGTTGTGGTTCTTCTTCAGAATAAAGCTGGCCAATATCCCTAAGTGTTTCTTGTCACTGAATATCAGTTATTTCACCTGGAAGTCCTCTTAGAATCTTTTATGTTTTCTTAGTTCTTTCTGCTATTTTTGCAGTTGCTACCGCGGTTTGCTGCAACGTGGGAAGAAGACCTCTGGTAGCTTCTGTAACTTCTTCGGCAGCTTTCCTAACCCCTACGGTAGCTCTAGTAACCGGTTTAAATAATTCTGCTGTAACCTCTGCAAATTCCACCTGAGCTTCCTGACGCGCTTGTAATTTTTGTTTGACAGAATCACGGACGGGGAGATATTTCTTAATTGCTTCTAGTCGCTATCGAGCTAGTTTAGATGTGTGAGATTCCATTATAATATCAATAATAATTTAATTAAGTCAAACACACACAGAGGCTGAACGACAACGAGTGTGTGTGCGCGTCACAACGAACACATCTAATATTTGAGAAAACAAAATACGTCAGCGCGGGGTAACAAAAATGAGCTAACCCACACGATTTCGTCATTGCGGTCTGTTTTCCCCGTATGGAAATGTTCTCGGTTAGAAGCTTTGGTTTAGCGTTATTAACTTTCTTTTCAGCCCTTCGTAGGAATCTTTATTTTTGCAAACGGAGCCCTCTAAAAAGTTGTAGGGTTCAGCCTCTCTGCTACGTGATTATAAAATGAGCATTCAGTCATTAAACGGCCCAGTTCCCTAACCCGACCCCTCCCTTCCGCTGTTTTCTCGATGTCTGAGCGAATTTTTTCAACTTTTGGAGGTCCCTCGGTACCTCGCGCCCTCGCTTATAGTGCGGTCTATGTTTGTGGACTCCGTTGTGCGCGAGTTATCGAGGGAGAGGTGTATTGATGGGTCCAGTACATGTAGTTAGTATCAATTCCAACATAATGTTTGGTCTTAGGTTTTGGAAATATTTTTGCAAGTAACTTCAATCTAGAAGTTTGACAAGTTTGATATACTTAAAATTTGTATAGAATCAATAAGGAACCATATATATTAATATATTTTTTAACTTTCGTTAATGTTCTTGACATAGACATAATGACTTAGCATATGTCCAGTATCTGTTTGACAGATTCTGATCTTCGGCTACAGTTTTTTAGTAATCTATTTCTCTGGAATAAAAAGTGAAAATTTGAAAGATTTTACAGTATTGTGAATTAAAACCACTATATATATATGTAGGTCATCTCTAGTGGAGAATTCCATCAAATTGTCAACAAGTTTGCTTTCAGAACAGTCTAATTTGGTAAACAAGGGTCAGGCCTTGATCTCAAATAATATATATATATATATATATATATATATATATATATATATATATATATATATATATATATATATACACACAAATATACACCAAACAGAGCAGAATGCTGGAAGCCTGGATTCTACATGAAAATGCTTTATAATATTAACAGATTTTTTTTTAATATGAAGAAATAGTACTCTCATACAGGTTAGATAATTTTAATTTGTACTCAACAGAGATTCAAGCTTAAGAATAATGGTTATAATTAGTACTTTGTTTACTAGAACTTGGAGCAAGAATATTGCTTCAGGACATTTTGGGGCCTTCTCAGGTCTTCCCCACTCCCAAACATTACAATATAAGATGCTGATCCAGATACTTAGAATGAAAAAAATATCAGGGTCTGTGTCTTACATTTTAGGACTACCCACACCACCCCATAATATTAAATTGTGGGTCCCAAAGAGTAACAATGTATGAAACTTTGCATTATGAACTGTATCCATACAAATATGTTTATGTGTCTGACAGTTTGTAAAATAATTCTGACTTAACTGCTTTACGTTTGAAATATATTTAAAATATGTAAGAATAATCTGACTCAGAATTTAAAAATTTAATGTCAATTTAGATAATTGTGATCTACAAGTAAATTATGTTGTTACAATAGTCCCAAAGTAAATAACATTTGGATCATCAGCTTTTAATAATTGGTTTTGTGAACAATTTATCTTTACTATTAAAGTATCCTTCAGCTACTGTTCCAACTTGATCCATACTTTAATTTTCTATATTCAAATAATAAATGTGCAGGTGACCTGCCATCTACAATTCATCTCTACTGTATCATTATCTAATGTTCTGGCTGTATATAAAAATATATTTGTATGCATAGTTTTATTCAGTATTCTAAACTGAAAGTACCTCAACTTTGTATCAGTGTGAGCAGGTACAAAAAAACAAACATTTTATTTGAACATACAGAATGCATATTTTATATCAAGTTTAAATTCCTTGTTTTAAATAATCAGCATCTTTTTTATTCATTAAAATCTATTAGTAGACTGCTGAAATTCTTTTAGTATATTTTTCCAACAATTGTTGGCACAATTTTGAAACATTGTTTAATATGCAATCAGAAAGTAAGGATTTTATAAAAAATCAGTGCATGATAGTCACTTGTTTATGTTTGTGCAGGGTCTGTTCTAGAATTGAAGATTGGGGGTGCAGGCGGGTAGAGGAAGTACTCCACTGAAACAAAGAGAAGTTTCTTAAATATAGGATGACTTGGGGATGAACTGTGCAATTATGTATTGAAATGGTCAGAAAAAGTACTCTAATTTTAATGTTCAGTTATCTGTTTTAGTTGTAGAAATAGGTGTATAAAGTTTGATAAAACTACAGATTTATTTATATTAATTTTTTCTCACATAGTATTATTTCTCTTTATCAAAGTATTAAAATTTGATTCTATCTTCATTGTCTTGGGTGAATTGAAATCCCAAATATCATACACTAGAATTGAAAAATGTATGCCTAAACTTGGAGAGTCCCATATCTCTATCTACATTAAAATCATTTGAATTTGATAATACTTCTGTCCAAATTACCCACATTTTTCAACATTCATTTTTAATCATGACATTCTATATTATTTTTGTAACACATATAATATAGCTCTAAGAGATATTTCACTACCATCAGCATATTAGCTTAATTTATGTTTAGTGTTAATTATGATGTTTCCTCAATGGTTTTATTGTCTTATAATCTTATCAAGAACTTCAACATACAAATAAAAATGTACTTGGAGATTTTGGATCTCTACGTCAACAAACTCTTTTTATATTACATAGTGCATAATTATTAATTGCATATGATATCTCACCTAGACAATGGTTTTAGTAGTCACCATTGTAAACATAATTATATTGCAGAAACTAAGTTCTCACTAGAGTAATCTTGACAACAAAATTATGGCCCTTCTTGTAAATAAAGTTATTTTGCAATATTTTTATATTTATATTTTAACTGTTAGTTTTGTTAAAATTTGCTTAATAGGTACTGTATAGCCAATATTGTACTGAGACAGTATTATACAACCTACCTACCTACCTACCTGCATGCTGTGACAGAGCATACCGGGTACTAGATGTCAAACAACATAAAAGAATATAAAAGAACATTCTTTTCTACAATGTTATAAAAGGGTTACTGTATATACTAGCTTAAAAGTCGACTCAAACTGCAACAACAAAGATCTTGATCTGCCATCACATAATGCGCCTGCAGATCAGTATGTCATTTTTTTCACTACTGATTACTCCTAATAAACTGCACACACCCAGATCTGCCAGTGCATTATGTGATGGCAGACCTCGGTTTGTGCAGTTTGTAGTTGGACTCATCTTGTAAGCAAGTATATATGATACTATAATAAGCTAATAAAAAACAGAAATTAATTTTGTATTTGTGTTTTAAAATGATCACTGAGCTTAAAATCAGCCTCAAAGGGTACTGTCATTGTCCACCATTAGAAGTTGGCTTTTGCCAGTTTAAAATGTCATCTTGAGTTGCCTTAGTGGGACAAAAAAACAGGTATCCCCTAGTACAAATATAGTTCATTTGTAATCACATTGAATAACCCCCACACATTAAGAATCCCATGTAAAGCATGTAGTCTACTCATCTAATTCCTATTATTCAACCCCATCCCGGAATTTAACTAAAGCCAATTAAACATCAAATTTTGTCACAGTGACCTACTTTGTGATGAAATTTTAGTACTTCTCAAGATGCATCCTCTCACTAAGTTTCACAGTTCCAGGATTATCAGAATATAAGAAGTGTACAAAAAACATGTCAAGTGCAAAAACATTACCAAAGATGTACAATTAGTGTACATATGTATGTACAAATTTAGCCCCACCTCTGCACCCCCCCCCCACTGCAGTTACTGCTATGAAACTCTCTCCAAATCGTTGCCTAGGAATAACATATAGGAATATATAATGGTGGAGGTGCAGCGTGTCTGTGTATGTGTTTTTATCAGTGTAGACACCAATGCTACTGCTGATGCCAATGCCCAAGAATAGCACAATAGAAACTGATGTGTCATTTTGCAATGTACATGAATTAGCTCCCTTATAAAATAGTTTTATTCATTTCAGTTCCCAAAGTTAAAGTACCGTATCTGATAGTTCTATCTATAACTTTTCAGGACATTGTTTAAAAATGACTTTAAACAATCTGTAGACAAAATAAATATCTGGCTTTCTTGTTCCATATAAATATATTATTCTAAGTAATCATCAAGACATAGTTTATTACTTTTTTGGTGACGGAAGCAACATTGTCAGTATTAAGATTTTAAAGTACATGCAAAAATGCTTTTTTTATTTTGTTGCTGCAGAAGTAGTATATGTGTTTAAGAAACACCAATCTGGTTGAAGGTAATTTAGTGTAAATTATCGTGCAATTTTTAGGCACCATATGTTGTTGTTATCAATGATGATGATGATATAAAAACAAATGAAAATGTTAACTCATTAATTTCCATAATTCACATGAGATGGTTTTTATTGGATGGCATGACATCATGTCATAAGTGATATTTCCTTGTGTCACATGGTTATTTTTGATGTCACATGGTCATTACATATTTATCTTTTATATGTCATAATGATAAGTTCTTAGCATTATGCAATCAAAAATGGTTTTTGTTCAATTCTAAAGCACATTTTAAAATTTATTTTCATAACATTATGTAATTAAACAAATACAGACCTTTGTGTTGATGACTATTAAGTTTTATAAACCCATAAAGCTTCGAGATTAATCTGTTTCATGTCAGTCAGTATGAGGTTTACTTGTTCATAAAACATACTTCATAAAGTGTCTAAAATGTATTTGTCTTTTATCTTCCTCATGCTCTCCTATTTCTCAAACAGTTCTCATTGTAAAATTACCATACATGTATTTTTTGTCTTTTTCAGAACTGCTGACCAGTGTCTGAAATCCCATTAGTGCTTTCCTCCTTTAGTGCTGGTGGTTATGATTTTTCACTAAAAGACATCTCATAAATTGTGCCAATTTGACATCCAATATCACCACTGCATATATCTTGACAATGTTGTTATCACTTAATCCTTCTGAATGGGAGGCTGTACAGATGTAGGACTTTTCACTAACAGGCTCTTAAAATATTTAGTTGGTACTAAAAAAAAAAAACAGTACCCCATGGATGCAGGATAGGGACAGCTTTTCTTATCATTATGCCTTCTGAATGGTTGGTCCCAAATGAAAATGGTGTCCCTTGGACCTCCTATGGGGCAACACTGTGGCCAGCCTGAAAATTGTGTCATTGCTATCTTTACTGAGTAGATGGTCACATCAACATTGGGTTTTCACTTGCTATGTATATTTAATTTGTATTTGATAGTTTCCATGGTCTCCATCATTATCTGTTATTTTTAATTGTATTTTGGACTTGACCTTGCCCAATATCAAGTTCGCTGTGTTCCCGACAAGAGACACGGAGGTAAATTTTATTTTGGTAAACACATAACACATAACTAATATTTTTATAAGAGTGTGAGTTAAATATTAGGATCATTATCAATAGAAGCAAACATATTTATTTGGGTTTGGATCATAGTTATTGGGATTTCCACCCCACCACCAAATACCTGGTCTACCTGATGTTTACCACATTCTGTATTATAATTTTAGTAACAGACTGTACTAGAATGGAAACATTCCATTAAGTCATAGTAATTCCAGAAAATGCTGATTGTGACCTACGTCAAGTGGAGGCTTTTATAATCTTGTTTAGTGGAAAATTATTCATTCTGGCTGTAACTTTTGAGGTAGAATCATTGTTTTTTTAATATTTGATTTGGATTTAATTATTTATTCAAATTATTATTCCCAGGAAATATAAAGTGCTACTTTAGTTTTATTCTGGGACAGAAACATTAACTTGGAGTTATAGTGAATGCAAGGAAAGACATCTTGGATTATATTATTGTGATTCTTGAAAAGACTGTTGTCACATCACCATGTCACAGGCCACTACAGGCACATCAACACCATCAGCATTGGATATTATTTTGAACACCAAAGGAATTTAATTAGAACTTTATTCAGTTGGACTGGTGATAGAACTTCTTTGACCATTTGGAATTCAATTCATAATACTGTAAGTTCTTTATAATTTTCAATTTCTATTTTTTGAAAATAAATTATTTTGTTGAATTTGACAAAACTTATTGGTTTTCACTCTTTTCTACTACTTCGTTTAAGACCATAGGGTCTTAATACACTAAATGACTTCCGATTATGTCCAGTTAGTTCTTCTTAAGAAAGGTGCTGATCTGTCAGCCAGTGTGACTGCTACAGTAGCCATCTTGAGTCTTTAATCACATTCTCCTTCTAAAGGGATGATCGTTTTAACAAAGAGTTTCTCCCAAAAATACTTTTTAGTATGCCTGGTTGGTCCTAAATCAAAATGCTGCCCCTTGGACATCTAATATGGGCACCATATTTGATTTTTTTACCACTATACTTCTCCCATATTGACTGTTGGTTTTCACTTAAAGACTTATTACACTGTAGTTGGTTTTAAATGAAATTGATGCCATTCATACATCAAGTGACCATCTTAAAAATTTTGCTCTCATACATCTCTTGAATAGATGGTCATGTTGAAATGGAGTTTTTCACCAAAGGACTTCTTGGTCCTAAGTTAAAATGGTGTCTATTTAACATACAACATATTCACCATGGCAGCCATCTTAAAACTTTGTTATCGTTATTGCTCCTGAATAGATGGTCCTATAAACATTAGATTTTAAAATTAAAATACTTCTTATGATATCTACTAGGTCTTAGATAAAGAATTTGCTGCTGTGTTGTCCAGTAGGACCAGGCAACAACAATAGCCATCATGACAGTGCTGTTTAGCAGTACTCTTTCCTAACAGATGGTTGGATCAAGCAGGTTTTCACTAAAAGACTTCTTATGACACCATATTTGTCCTTAATTAAAATTGTGCTAATTAGACCTCCAATTTCATAGCCACAAGGGCCATCATGAAAAAATCTTGATATCGCTGCTTCTTCTGAATTTATATTTGTAGTGACATGGGGTTTTACTGAAACACCTTCTTATTATTCTTTAGTTGGTTCTAATTGAAACAGTGGCTATGAGGTCTCCAATATGGCCACCAAGGTATCCATCTTAAGAAATTTTGTTGCAACTACTTCTCCTTTGCGGCTGTCATTTAGTCATGGGATTTTCATCTGACATCTTATGAAACTTTATTGGTCCTAAGTAAAAATGATGCAAATCAACAACAGTCATCTAGACAATCTTATTATCGCTACTCCTCTTGAAGAGTTGGTCAAGTCAACATGGAGTTTTCATTAATCACTTCCCACTTTATATGGTTGGACTGGAATAATAATTGTGCCAATGTAAAGTTCCAAAATTTGAAAAATCTTATCAATAATAGCAAAACATTGTTTACACTAGTCTTCATTTATCCTGCCTTAAATTCTTCAACTGTACAATCACAGACCCTAGCTGATCTGATTGTAGGATTCAAACTGTCGCCCTTTCTGTTGAAAGTCCAGCATGTTAACCATTGAGTCAAATGACCTCTATTAGCCATATTGATGTGGAAGTGTGCAGGCCTATTCTCTACTACCCTAAATGCAAGTCAAGTTTGTCTTACAACTTGTCCTAAAAGAAAAGTTTTTCTGCAAAACCTATTTTTCTTTGAGTCCTAAGGACCTTCAAATTTAGCCTTTCAACCCCAACATCAAAAGACCTCTTTCATACCTTAAGTGAAAGACTTCTGCAAACATTAGTCATTGTATGTTGTCTACAACTAAAGGTATTGTGCACAAGAGAAGAATGACACAGTGGAATGGAAAAGAAAATGAGAGAATTTGACAATCTGACAGAAAAAAACAATGAAAAGTAGCAGGATTCCTTTTACAGCAGGCAGGCATTTCTAAAGAGAGGGTGTGTCGCAGTCATGAAATGCAAATACTCATGACATGGTGGCTCCTTGATATACACTGAAAGTATACCCTCAAGTGTTTCTCACAACTCTGGTGTTTCAAGGACATAATTTCACAGACAGAAAATACATTCACATGTATCCTCAAGAGCATCTTGATAACATTAATAGAATCAAAGGATTTCTTGGATACAGTTATTATTATGAGAAATGTCGCCAAGAATTTTGCAATTGTGGCCGACATATTTATTGCTAAGTGAGATGCTGGGGTTGTTTAGTGTCCAAACCATGCATTCCTGAAAGAAAAGAATGAATTCATTGCTCAGCTTGCAAGTGAACCTTTGTCAGCTCCACTAGTTATGAACAACATCGCTTGAAACAAGTTTAACAACATAAAAGTCCTTGCAAATTATTAAAATTGTGTTCCACTTGTGGACATCTTATTTGAACCATTAACTCATAGACACATGTTATGTTTATGGGCTTAAACTTGAGTAGCAGAACAAATCAATCCAACAAGCATTCATGTTTCCAAAATAATAATTTATTTAAATTAAATAAAATAATCTAAGTGAAAGGATTAAAAATACCTTACAGTGTATGAATTCCTAGTATGCAATCCTGATAATTCTAATAATTCTTAAATGTTCTATCAAGTTCTCACTAATCCAGAAACTGTTCAAAGGAAATCCAAACATAGCTTGTATAGTGTGCTTGGGTGTTACCATGATAACACTACTGAATTCAACATAATTATTAATCCATGTGTTTCCACTTCAATTTAATCTCCTGAATGTAGACTATCACTGAAATCTGAAAAGTTTCTCATAATTCAATAGAAATATGATATTCAGATCCTTGAATGTTATCACTTAATCCAATAGAAATATGATATTCAAATCCTTGAATGTAATTATATAATCCAATAGAAATATGATATTCAAATCCTTGAATGTAATCACATAATCCAATAGAAATATGATATTCAAATCCTTGAATGTAATCACATAATTCCAAGGTACTGACTGTTCAAATCACTGATTATTCACTCTGCAATATCCAACAAACATATTATAAATGAATCACAAGTATTCTTTCAACAACTCTTACGTATGCTAACACAAAATGCATAAGAATAAACGTAGTGTGTGTATCTTCATTATGTAGTGTCCTTTATATTTCAAATAAACATCTCTAACTCAGAACAATTAACTCATACTATTTCAACATACATGTAATTCAAATAGCCATAAATAAAAATGGTCATGTTCTGACTGAACAATCAAATGCAAGAGTGCGTGTCAGGTTAATTGTACTGTGATTTCCCACGCTTGTTTATGCAAATTGCAGCAAATACTCACATGTCATCTTGACCTCATTCATCTGTTTATTTCATCTTAGAGCAACCTTGTGAATGAATTCTATATGTAGTATGAACGTATTGTTACAAAAGTACTAGATTCAAACAACTTATATAAAAAATATATTATAAATTCAAAAGATGATACATAATTCTGTAACACACACATTTGTCCAGGAAACAAATTATGGACTCTAAGCATCAATGCTACATACAAAACTATAAGAATTAACTGGAAGGAGACTTGAACAGAAGACCAGCATAAAAAGAAAGAAACATCTGGATCTGTTAAATTCATTTGGAATGTCCACAAGAGACTGGCATTTATGTTCCTAATTTCTGCATAGCTCATAATGCTTGTGAGAAATGTGTATAAGAACCTCTAAGTTTTCATTGTCCCAAATGTAGTAAGATTCCAGGAGGATGTGAAAAATCCTTCAGGGAACCCACACTTTTGCCAATCGTGTGGAATGGGTCTTAGGCTCTATCAACAACACTTGGAGTTAAAAGAACATCCAGTGTTAAAGGGACTATCTTTGATCTCTTTGCACACAACTTTTTGGGATATGATAGACAATTTCTATCGAAAAATTATTCAGAACAAGGTACCAAATGTGCCACAGTTACCATGAATGGAGCCAAACTCATGTACATGAAAGTGGGACTAATACAGTTTAAAGATTCCATGAGTTATTTTGGCCAAGACATGCCTTTGTAGAATGCATAAAATGTTTGGAATGATAGAAATGGTCAAGGGTTATTTTCCACTTTTTCAATATAGAAGCTAATCAACATGTTGTGCTCCTACATTTGTTTATACATTCTACGACCCCGAGAGTATGCACATGAAACGAGAAGCATTTTACTATTGGTACAAAACTCACTCTTTCAAAACCTGTTTGACTTCCAAGAAATGTTAAAATATTGCTGATCTAATATGGACTGTTGATGTTGTTGCTGTAGAAAATTTCAACAATTATTTCTGGAACATGGAGTATAGATCCTTTGAAGGAAGCTACTATCATCGCTAAAGCATTGAAAGATGTTCATGCCGATAACAAACTAGACATCATACCCCCTCAATCCTACCTCTCGACCAACTGTTGATACTCTGCCAAAGGTTTGCACTGGCTGCATTACTTGTGTAAAATTGAAGATAAATGGATACAATATTCTAGAAATGGCAGAGAAAAGAAAATTGGGAGTCTTTCTGTGGATGGCTGGGATTTAGAAAACTCCCACATTGTCTACAAATTCCAGTGATGCATATTTCATGGATGCACCACTTGTTTCCCTCAATGAAACCTGAAAAGTCCTTTCTCAGAATTTACCATGGAAGAGTTATACAAGCAAGCATACCAATAATGCCTGAAGTTGGAAAGAAAAAGATATCAAGTGGTAGAAATGTGGAAGCGTGAGTACAATTGACGTTTCAAAACTGACCCAGAATTTTGCTGCATTACTGAAAGTTATGACATGGTACATAAGACTGCTACAAAAACTAGTCCACTTTAATATATGATAATCAATTAACAAGAGATCCAAGTGGGCCTGCTATCATTCACCTGAGTAGCTGACACATGCCAGCTTGTGAATTAAAATACATTTGTAACGACTGTAAAAAGAAAAGAACAGATTAGACCACATAGTTGCTACACTGTCTACAAATGTTGAGGTTTTTTATCTACTTTCCTTGACCAAATATCTATCAACACTTTCTTGGTACATAAAAGACAAGTCATTTATACAACCAAAATTGTTTCCTGGATCTCTCCCTGGCCTTCAGGGAACTAGGTCCTGATTCGTGTTTCAGAAATTGTTTATAGTCTCTCCGTTCAAGTGTACACAGGGGAGTGTATCTGTGTAGACAGCATGGATTCCTAACCTTTCTTTAAAACCCTGTGGCTCCTCCCCTGAAGTCATAATTTGGATAACATTTGTCATCCTAACCCAAGGGACATGTGGTTGCTCAGTGGTTAAAGAACTCAACTCGTGACCAGGAGGCTGCAAGTTTATCTGATTAGTCTCGTAATTACCCCTAAATTTCTCAGGATGTTTGTAAAAGTCATGGTTTCTTTGCTCATAGTAATTAAATCTGGAAGTGCTTCTGAACATACAAAAGGCCTAAAAAAGGTACAATACACATTATAAAGTATAAAACTACAAATGTTTCAGGTATTTTGATAATGCAATACTAGCAACCAAACATATAAAACTTGATTCAAAATAGTCAATACAGTTATATATGGTCAATATTTTGACAATAATTCTCTTCAAATAAATTTATAAACTAAACATGAATATGGATGTTACAAGAAATATGTTCTTCTTAAAGCAAAATCTTTTTTTTGTGTATGTAATAAAACATGTCAATAAATTTTCACACTGAGACGCATTTATTGGAAAGCATCATAGACACTTTTCATTCTTCAACCTAGAGGCTGCATTGCATTATTAGTCTTTTACCACACTTATCTTTTCCTTTGCAAAATCATCTTCATTCACAAGACTGTAATAATTTAGTGGTATTTTGGCTAAAGTACTAAAGATATTTTTCAAAAAGGACTGTCACCACATTTTTCTACATTCACATAGCCTCTCTCTCTCTGTGACCTAAAACTGATGCACACATGTATCATGTGACAATTGTCCTTGCCCATTCAAGTCTGTGTAGTCATATAATTTTGCAGTTGAGCGGAGACCTTATAAAAAATGCCAATAATAATCTTTCCTAGATTCAATTTAAATGAGATATGCTACCCCTTTATGACTCTGGGACCCACAATTTCATTTCTTGGGGAGGGACGAGGTTGCACAGTTGGTAGAGTGTTGGATTCATAATCTACCGGTAGTGAGTGTGAGACTTTCACAAGCCACAGCACTTGCCACCCACCCACAGATTGCACCTCTAAACATGTTTTGGCTTACATCTGTAAAACTTAATAGCTGACCACTTTAAAACATTTGCTGCACCGACCACCCCTCTCAAAAATACTTTTGCAGGCAACCCTGGTAACTCCCACTTCCTTGGCATGATTAATTTAAACCATCAATGTCTATAAACCCCACCCATGCACACCAGCCATTTTTGACAACATTAATGTCTAAGCAGTCAGTTGAAATTGGTTTTAAAGAAAAAAATGCTTTGAGAATTATTTGTAAACTACTAATTTGAGAGTTATTTTAAAATTCTAATTCAAACCTTTGGATAGATAACAGTATGAGTTATTCATCCCAACATGTAACATATGGAAAGTAAGATATAAGAAAAGAAATTGGCGTTTACAGAATGTGTATGAATAAGAGAAGGCAAAATAAATATACATTATTTATATTTAAAATATGTCTAAAATAAAAAAATAAAAAGTAAAAAGGCTAAAACAATTTTAGAAAATGACAGCCTATGATTGGGCTTGAATTGCTACTGTTTGGTACATGAGCATTAACAACACAACTATTTTACCTCCACACCATCAACCTAGTTAAAAAAACACAATTTTTTAAGCATAAACAACAAATGGCCTGATGAGTTCCCTTAGGGCAATATATATATTTAAATTAAACTTCGATCATCTGCTCTTTTTATTTTAAAAAAGAACACAACAGATATTATGCACATTATTCCACTAGAACTAAAGAAACTGTGCAATATTCCTTTTCTTCCATAAATATTTCTTTGAAAATTGCTGCAATCAATAGTTTGTGTTAAAATATCCTGGTAGCTCAATGAGTAGGTCTATTTTAAATCCAGTCCAGTAAAAATGCATTAGAAAACTTTCTACATCTTATTGCTTAACTGTCTTGGAAAAAAGAAGCTTAAAAAACCCCAATAAACTGAAGCAAATCATTTTCATTTTAAACTAGTCTAGAACAGACATAACCTGCAGTGAAGTGAAGAAAAGCAGAATCTATTTGTGAGACCTGGTGAATATACAGTGGTCCTCCTTTTTTTGTAATGAAAAGTTAGCCTTGTAAAGGAGTGACCTCTTATGATGCAAACACAATGGTAAAATTTACATGTTTGGTGTGAGGCAAGATTATGTCCGATTATGGATGGCCCATCAGGAGGAACACAACTGCACTAGGAATTGCTTGCAAGTGACATGTGATGAATCTATGCAATGGTGAAGATGTTTTCATGAATCTGTGACATGATAAAACACATAAGGATGACCCTTACATTTTCTTGATATGTCATGGTCACTTAAAACACACACAGATGACACTTATATTTTCTTGATATGTCATGGTCACTTAAAACACACAAGGATGACCCTTCCAATTTTTTGATATGTCATGGTCACTTAAAACACACACGGATGACCCTTATATTTTCTTGATATGTCATGGTCACTTAAAACAAATGTTGACACCCCACAAACATAACAAGACTCTTCTAAAAGTTCACTATGTAACAAATCTCCCCATAAAAAAGTTCAAACCCAACTACGTCTTTCTGCTAAAAAAATCACAACCTAAGTCTCCTCTCCCTTCAGAACTCCATCATGAGGAGATATCGGATTCTGTTCTGACTCTCCTTGTAGATGAGATATTCACTTTGGTCAAAGCTAGAATTCTTGTAGGCTGGCTGATCAATGGGCTTTCCCTGTGGCACCACTACCTTCTTCCCTTCTATTGTGAGAATGGTGTCCAGGGTTGGGTCTGAAACAAAAGTATTTTCAGTATGGAACTGAAACCAAAGTTATTTTGTATGGTATTTTTATAATTTAAAAAAATAATGCTTCACTCATAGAGACCTTGCCCAGAGAGAAACTGTTCATGATATTTACCATTATACCAAGCGGATCAAGAACAAAACTGAAAACGCTTCTGACACATACCTGTATTCACTTACATGTATTCTGAAGTATTTTAGATGGTCCTAGAGCAAACACTAGCAACTCTCTCAATCTGCACTCTAAACCCCAAGGTCCAAATGCATTTTCTATATGTACAGGTGTAAGTTGTGACCTATTAAAACTTTCTGTTATTCTCTAGTTTCCTCCACCTCCAAGACTGCTGTTTGCCAACACCTGGGCCTTTAAGAGTACTTAGTGTATGTTTGGAGACTTAGTTGTATATATGAAATTTTTGTTATATATATGAAATAAAATAAAGTTTAAAATCATTTCTAACATATTTTGTGACTATTAAAATATGGTGGAAATTAATATGTAATAGTTCTAATGCAAGCTCCCGAAAATTCTCAAGAAGTTTTCTTCAAGGCTGTTGGAAATTCTGCACAAATGTCACTGTCAAGAAATACTATTCCTTTGAATTTATCTTTGTATATTACTCCGATTTCAAACTCAGAGAGAGAGTTAATGCTTCCAGAACTCATTAGTTTTTGGTCCTCAGCATTCATTTTTTTAAAAAGAAATTTGTCCTGAGCTTTTAAACTACAAAAAAACTCTGGTCAAATAAGAAGAATACTGAAGATGATTGTTTTTTATTTCCTTACCAGGTTCCGTCATTCCCTTGGCAACAATGCTATCATACCCTGCAGGTGCCTTTGTAAGATTGCCATTACCCATGATTATGTGGTGCTCTTTTCCAAGTGCAACTTCATTCAGAAACATGATTCCTGTATTCCCCGTCTTCCCTGCAGGTTCCACTGAAACAACGAATGAATCTTTTTTCTCAAAATTTCTGAATTCTGATTTTTCTAGACTATTTACATAATTGGATTTAAAAGTTTCTGCAGAGAAATGTGTGAAGTGATGAAATTTACTTCAGTGATAATGAAGATCTTGACTTACAGGGCACTGCAACCTGATTTAAAGCTGCATTCCCTAACAAAACGATTCCAAATTTAGATTAAAGCATGATATGGCTCTGTGTCTGTGTCTCTCCTAAACCAAATGAAGAATAATGAAAAAATATTTTCAAACTGTACACCTGTTTTAAAGAAATAAAGGGAATCCTGAGTTTGCATGTATGGGCAGAAGAGATCAAATAAACTAGGTGATTTCTAGCACACTAACTATTCATCATGCACACATTAAATAAAACACAGAAAAGGCCAGTGAGACATGTACAACTGTAAACAACCAACTTATAAGTAACTTAATGGTTGGCAAAACAAATGTATAGTATGGTACACCCTGCTTTAGTGTTACTCACAAGTGATTTGAACCTTCCACAAAACCCATTCTACCTTAACAAGTGAACTACACCATATAAAGACCAAAACCATCATTTGAATACAGTTCATTTCTACAACCTGGAGTAAATAAGTCTTGTTTTCAAAACCTCTATATTTAAGGACTGTAATCCATGCTATTTTTAGTTTGCAACAGAGGCTAAGAACTAAACAAGCTGAACTAGACAATCTGAGGGCTGTTCTTGTAAAATATATTTTGGACCCAGAGAAGGTGAAGTGGTCACCCACAGTTGCAATTTAGACTTGTGTGTCATTTTCATATGAACTCTTGGAATAATTAAAGTACCCTGGTATATATTTTTAACAAGGTGGTCAGGGCCTGCATGTCAAGGCTCACAATTATGTCAGTGTAACAAAACATGTGACCTTAACTCCATTGTCAAAAGGTTGAGACTGCATGTTACCGAATGAATTGTCTTAGCTAGATAATGAAATCATCCAGTATGAACATTTTACATCAAGAAGTT
This sequence comes from Megalonaias nervosa, assembly GCA_016617855.1. Taxonomy (NCBI): domain Eukaryota; kingdom Metazoa; phylum Mollusca; class Bivalvia; order Unionida; family Unionidae; genus Megalonaias; species Megalonaias nervosa. The sequence goes on along the minus strand of JAECUM010000465.1, from coordinate 48,175 downwards.
TAGGAAATATAAACAAATTAAAAAATTTGAACCAATACATCAGGGGTCATACTACCTGATGAAGTGGGCAACAAAGTCACCTAAAAAATGTAAACTTCACCTTGTCTTGTTAGGAAAGTGAAAATGACTTTTCCCTGTGATTTTTTAGACCTTTACACTAAATGACAGTTGTTTATAACTTCTGAGATGCTCCCTCACTGTAGCTAGATATTTAGGCTAGTTCTGACAGTGTTTGTGCTATAGTCCAAGGCAAAATGTGTTGTATGTGGTGTTGATAGCAATTGCACAGACATAAACTAACTCGTACACATTTACTGGCGTGTGTTTTAATAGCTGACTGACCATTAACCTTTTCCAGAGCAAATCATCACTGCCCAATTTCTGCAAGTTATGCTACCATTTAATGATGAAAACATACCAACTTCTGTTTCAAAACTTAAACATCAATATGTAATTAGTAAAATTTGTGTTTTAAGAATAGAATGGGTGAAGAGTACTTTCTAATTTAAATTTTAAAATGAAGATTCTAACTGCTGCCATTTTCTTTATAAAAATCAGTTTAAAACTTTAAGTGAACCTGTAATGGCAGATATTGCTGTGTCAAGGAAATACTACTTCATTAGACTGTCTGTTATCTTAAGTATTTGGGCAAATATGTTAAGGAATATTTACAATTCATAGAGAGCAAATTCTATATTTTATGTTATAGAAAATTTAGCCTAAAAATGTACTCATGTAGGTCAGAAACGTATGGAGCAATGCCATGTTGTGGAATTTGAAAAGTGCTATAACTTGTAATGTCAAGGTTGTTTTTTGACATTACTCATTTATGTGAAAATACAAAAAAGCAGTGAAGAAATACTGTTTAACCAGCTTACTACAAGTATGTAGGTAAATAATAAAACCATAAATCTGCAATCCTATCAATGGATTGCTGCAATGAAGACAGAAAATGAGTGGTTATATTAAGAAAATCCCTCTTTCTAAAAATAGATGCTCTCACTTGTTATGCATGGTGCCATACATGTTCTTGGTTTTGTAAATATGGTTGAAAAGAAGGGTCAAGTTCGGTCATATATTGACTTTAATGCTTCAGAGTGTTGCCTCTGAATAGTTACAGTATTGTTTTATTGGGAAAAATGAAATTAAGATGATCAGTATGGTATGAAATCACTAGTGCATTTGCTCACATTCACATGTTACAGGGATTGCTTCGACTGTCATTTCATATTAAAATTTCAGAAAGTAAAAAAAATGTTTCAGTGGAAGTTAATTAAGCAATTTTACCAACTTGCAATTGCAAGATTTAATCCTGCAACTCCTGTGAGTTCAAATTAAGTACAATGTATAGTGTCAGCTGTGCTCTTTGAAGTCATATGGTCAAAACATACTGCATGAATCTCTCCATCCAAACATAATCCCTTTCAAGTATGTCTACTATGGGTATGGATATAATCCTTTTTATTATAACACATCAAAATGTGTTGAGAATAAACATATAACACTGATGTTTAAACTTGAAAATAAATTATTGCTTAAAACCAATATTAAATTCATACTGAGTAACAGAGCACCTAATTCAAATAAATGAATGAAAACACACACACACACACACACACACACACACACAACTATATATTACATTTTTAACTCTGCCTACACTTCTCCCCATTCAGCTCTTACTTCTCTCTGCTGTGTCTAAAAGGAGAAGTCACTTCTCCCTAAATTCAAATCTAGCTTGACCCCTGATACATGAATGCAAATCTTCTGACTGTGACCTTGACCCCAAGATTAAAAGGTTTAGAGTACTTATTCATGTATGAAAAATATCTATCAAGGGAATTGGGAAATATAAATGGGAACATTTTAAATAAAACCTTAAGGTAACATTTTCTATGACTGTGACTTTTACCCCAAGGTAAAAAAGGGTAATTAAAGTGTGCATGCTGCAGAATAAATTGTCTTAGCTTCATTATGATTCATTCCAGGTATGAAGAAAATATATCAAGGGGTTTAGGAAATGTATTCAAATTAAAAACTTGAACCAAAACCTGAACCAACTGTTGAAGACAACAATGACAGCAGCAATAAGAGATCTATTTCTTGAGTTCCACTTAATGCAGGCATTAAAAATAGGCCTTCCCTAGATGACACATACAAGAACACAAATGTCACGTTAGTTAAGTAGAGTACTGTAAATGGCATATGATATGACCACCCTGTGTATAATAGTCCTCTATGTAGGCACTAGCAGGGCATGGTTGACTTAGGAGATTGTTGGCCATTGAGTCTGAATTATCTGGACATTTGGTAATGGTATGAGAATCTTGAACTAAAAATTACTGTGCAGAAACTATTATTTTGTTATTAAACATACAATGACTGTGTTCTAATCTCTAGACCACAGATTTGATTGATTTCTTTATTATGGTATTCAAAGTGCAAGCAATGTAGAGAGTTTCCTGAAGGAACTTACTCTAGAACAAAAGTTATATTACAAAACCCATTTTCTTTGAGCCACAGTTACTCTGGCAGAAGACTATTGTACCCCAAAATGATCAAGCCTCTTCCAAACCTTAAGTACAAGCCATCCACAAACTTTGGTCCAGGTATGCAGTCTAGAACTAAAGTTATTGTCTAAAAACCATATTTCTTCTTTTAGTAGAAGTAACTTTGACCAGTGTTAGGAATCTTTGTTCTTAAAATAAGTAACAACAAAGAGTGAAAGAGAACAAACTTTGCAAGATTTAAGAAATAATTTATTTCCCTAGAATACAAAGTGAAAATGAGAAAAAAGAACTTACAGTATTGTGAATTTAATTCCAAAATAATCCAAGAATTACAGACACAAGTCCTAATAATATAAAGTCCTGAATAAAACTCAGTATAAGTCCTGAAGAGATCCAAAACTCAAGGGGAAGACATGTCTGTTATAGCCTACAGAGTGCTAATGTATCAAAAGTGTCTTGTTGAATCACAGAAATATTATTCCAGATTTGAATTCAGTATAAATTCCAGTGAATGTCTTTATCCAAGAATTTGATGAAAGCACTTTTGTATTTCCAGAGAAAATAATCACTTGAACTCAATAATTTGAAGAAAATAAAATTCAGCCCAAACTGGTCAAAACATAATAGAACTTGAAGGTGCTAGATGTTAAAGCATGACTAACTAAATCCTCACAATCACAAGATTATATAGTTCTCTACTTGACCTCAGATCACAATTAACATTTTCTAAAAAAACCCATTACCTAATGGAAAATAACCTTCTAGAATGATCTAATGAGCCTTGTTTACTTATAACACAATAACCTGTAAAATTCACTTAGGAATCTCCAAAGCCCTGACCCAAATAAACATATTTACTCCTTCTTGCTTACTTGAATAATAATCCTGATATTAAGCTCATACACAAAGTGAATAATTTAGCTATGTATTAGTTGCTGATATAAATGAAATAAAAAAATTTTAAAAAAAGTCAATCAGACCAAGCAGAAATGAACTCAGTTTTGGACAAGGTCAAGTCCAGCATACAATGTTACATTACAATAGTATGTAATGAAATAATGTTTTTAAAAAAAACTAACAAATAAACAGTTAAATTAAATATACATAACACCAGGATATCAAAAACCATGAGAAGGAGGACTTCAGTGGCATTTTGTCTTTTTTTGAATCAGATTAATACTAGAAATGTGTTCATGCAATACAAATGCCCTGATACAGTGACCTAATTTTGGGTCAGATATTGCTTCATTCAGCAAAAACATCTACAAAAAGTTGCCTGAATATGCAGCCAACATTGCCCTGAAAACTGACTACAAATGCAAAACTTCACTGAATAATGAGGTCAGAGTGATTCTTTGTTTGGTCTGATAATTCATATTCACACAAAACACTCACTGCAGGACTCTGCATCTAATAATTCCTGAGAAACTTGATAATCAGAACATATCCAGGTGTGATGGACAGACAAACAGACAGACAGACCAAAGGACTGATGGACAAAGTTAACAACATATATCCATTCATGGCTGGACATCTAAGAACAAAATAAATACAGATATCTGAGCACCACAAGATCTTACCATAGTCAGCTGACTTTGAGTTTTCAGATGCAAAGTAGATTCCCTTCCCAACTCTACCTCCACTGTGTGGCATGATACGCAATCCACTCTTCAAGATGGCTGCCACCACAGCCACACTTGTCCCATGCCACAGTAGCTTGCGTTCCTTTATGTTATCATGCTGTTTGAATCTATCACCCTGAGGAAGATGATTAAAGTATTAAATTTTAGCTTTCTTAACCTGAAACTATTCACCCATTGATCTACATGTTTTGAAAATGCATGGTTAAGAAAATTTAGTCTTTTTCTTTTCAAATATACTAATATTATTTGACTTATTCTCTTCAGAAACTACAATCTGCAAACCTAACATGACCTAGCATCTTAGAGTGAATTCCATGGGCAGGATGAATGGAATGAATAATAAGTGTACTATAATTACATGTATTCGGCAGACTCGTGTTTTGGAAGATATTCTTTAATTTTAGTGTCATGCTAGAAAATTAAGGAGTTACTGTAATAATTTTGTTTGAAAAAAGTTATGGAAAAAAATAAAAAGTACTGTAATGATATTTCAAACATAATGATATGGAGATAATGTTATTATTGTCCTATTTAGTAACTTTATAAATGTAATTTTATTAATTGTTCCTTAATTTTTATGATTAGCAAACTCGAAAAATCTCTGGCATCTGGAAGGATTTCGTTTATTAAGTTCAAATAAAAATGTTTCTCTGCACCAAGGGTATTGATGCAAACACAACATTTTATTGTTGTTTAACCTGAGTAATGAAACTCAACATGCTCTTTTCAATTATTACTTAATCTATGCACAACTTTTTTATCTGTACAATTGAATGCTGAAGTCAATAAGTATTAACATTTTCTGTGGATCTGTCATTAAAATGTTGCTCTCAGCTGGTGAAACTTGTTAATTAAACCTTTCTGTTCATAAGTGTTTTCTTTCTGGTTTAGAGTTTTTGTTTTCAAGTCACTCATACTGAATCATTTGATAGGTTTCAACCAAATCTGGCAAAAAGTTAAGTGCTGTGAAACTTGAGTACACATCAGCATAAAAAGGTAAATATTATTGACTAAGGTCATTTCTGAATACATAAATTTGTTTTCAAGGTTTAATTATTCATTTAAGTTTGCAAAAAAGAACGTGTTGTAATGTTATGTTGTATAAATTCAGTTCATTATTTATTTGCAAATGTTTCATTTCTTCCATGACACCACTGACATACTGCTCTAAGAGTTTGCTTACTTCCTGAAAACCAAATGTAAAACCTAACAGTGACAGTTTGCTTACTTCCTAAAAACCAAATGTAAAACCTAACGATGACAGTTTGCTTACTTCCTGAAAACCACATGTAAAACCTAACGGTGACAGTCTGCTTACTTCCTGAAACCAGACGTAAAACCTAACAGTGACAGTTTGCTTACTTCCTGAAAACCAAATGTAAAACCTAACAGTGACAGTTCGCTTACTTCCTGAAAACCACATGTAAAACCTAACAGTGACAGTTTGCTTACTTCCTGAAAACCAAATGTAAAACCTAATGGTGAGTTTGCTTACTTCCTGAAAACCACATGTAAAACCTAACGGTGACAGTTTGCTTACTTCCCATAAACCAAATGTAAAACCTAACGGTGACAGTTTGCTTACTTCCTGAAAACCACATGTAAAACCTAACAGTGACAGTTTGCTTACTTCCTGAAACCAGACAGAAAAACCTAACAGTGACAGTTTGCTTACTTCCTGAAAACCAAATGTAAAACCTAACAGTGACAGTTTGCTTACTTCCTGAAAACCAAATGTAAAACCTAACAGTGACAGTTTGCTTACTTCCTGAAAACCAAATGAAAAACCTAACGGTGACAGTTTGCTTACTTCCTGAAACCACATGTAAAACCTAACAGTGACAGTTTGCTTACTTCCTGAAAACCAAATGAAAAACCTAACGGTGACAGTTTGCTTACTTCCTGAAACCAATGTAAAACCTAACAGTGACAGTTTGCTTACTTCCTGAAAACCACATGTAAAACCTAACAGTGACAGTTTGCTTACTTCCTGAAAACCAATGTAAAACCTAACAGTGACAGTTTGCTTACTTCCTGAAAACCACATGTAAAACCTAACAGTGACAGTTTGCTTACTTCCTGAAAACCAAATGTAAAACCTAACAGTGACAGTTTGCTTACTTCCTGAAAACCAAATGTAAAACCTAACAGTGACAGTTTGCTTACTTCCTGAAAACCAAATGTAAAACCTAACAGTGACAGTTTGCTTACTTCCTGAAAACCAAATGTAAAACCTAACAGTGACAGTTTGCTTACTTCCTGAAAACCAAATGTAAAACCTAACAGTGACAGTTTGCTTACTTCCTGAAAACCAAATGTAAAACCTAATGGTGACAGTTTGCTTACTTCCTGAAAACCACATGTAAAACCTAACAGTGACAGTTTGTTTACTTATTGAAACCACACGTAAAACCTAACGGTGACAGTTTGCTTCCTTCCTGAAAACCAAATGAAAAACCTAACGGTGACAGTTTGCTTACTTCCTGAAACCACATGTAAAACCTAACGGTAACAGTTTGCTTACTTCCTGAAAACCACATGTAAAACCTAACGGTGACAGTTTGCTTACTTCCTGAAAACCATATGTAAAACCTAATGGTGACAGTTTGCTTACTTCCTGAAACCACATGTAAAACCTAATGGTGACAGTTTGCTTACTTCCTGAAACCACATGTAAAACCTAACGGTGACAGTTTGCTTACTTCCTGAAAACCACATGTAAAACCTAACAGTGACAGTTTGCTTACTTCCTGAAAACCACATGTAAAACCAAACGGTGACAGTTTGCTTACTTCCTGAAAACCACATGTAAAACCTAACGGTGACAGTTGGCTTACTTCCTGAAAACCACATGCAAAACCTAATGGTGACCGTTTGTTTACTTCCTGAAAACCAAATGTAAAACCTAATGGTGACAGTTTGCTTACTTCCTGAAAACCACATGTAAAACCGAACGGTGACAGTTTGCTTACTTCCTGAAAACCACATGTAAAACCTAATGGTGACAGTTGGCTTACTTCCTGAAAACCACATGCAAAACCTAATGGTGACAGTTTGCTTACTTCCTGAAAACCAAATGTAAAACCTAATGGTGACAGTTTGCTTACTTCCTGAAACCACATGTAAACCTAACTGTGACAGTTTGCTTAATTCTTGAAAACCACATGTAAACCTAACTGTGACAGTTTGCTTACTTCCTGAAAACCACATGTAAACCTAATGGTGACAGTTTGCTTACTTCCTGAAACCACATGTAAACCTAACTGTGACAGTTTGCTTACTTCCTCAAAACCACATGAAAACCTAACTGTTAGAGTTTGATTATTTCCTGAGAACCACATGTAAAACCTAATGGTGACAGTTTGCTTACTTCCTGAAAACCACATGTAAAAACTAATGGTGACAGTTTGCTTACTTCCTGGAAACTATGTGCATCCATTGTTGTGAGAGTCTGAATTCCTGGAAACCATGTCTATACCATGCACAGAGTTCCCATACTTTTTTAAACAAAATATGCCAGCTCTTTTCTATGTTTTTTCCTGGATGAAATTGATTTTCCAAGGTTTAATCATGACCCTTACTGAACAGATATCAGAAATCTTTTGGCATAGAAAACATGCATTTTTAAAATCAAAACATGCTTTTATTCACTCACATAACATATGATTTATACTAATACAGAATGTATACAAAAATATGTTTAAATACTGAAATTCATATAAATTTGCATGTAACTCATTTTAAATTCCAGAATAAAAATGGAAACTTTAGTGTACTTAACAGCCTACGTGGGTATGAAGAAAGCTTTAAAGAAAGGAGTTGTTTTAAATTTTGACAGGAAGCCCTTAAAAACTACATACCTTTGAGAAATAATGACAGATTTTTAAAAAAAAAATACACTTATGGGGCAATTTTTTCCAAACACTAATCCTTGGTTAGTTGCAATAAATATACATGCCTGTCATCGCCTTCCTCAACACAGTATATGTCTCACTACATTATTTAAGCTATTATTAAAAAACAACATGATGCAAACTTGATACTGTAAGTGTTTTAAACCTGCTATCTTTACTCAGAATATATATATATATATATATATATATATATATAAATATATATATATATATATATATATATATGATTTGAACTCATAATTATATCACATTTGTGTTTGGTGCATGTGTGAGAAAAACAAAGCTTGCTTCCTTTGAAATGTGTTCTGGACTGACAATGAGTAGGTGAGATAGGCAAAAGTAATAGATAATTGACTTCATGCTGGCTGTTGAGCACTGTCAAGCTTCTGAGCTTGTTAAAGGTAGAAGTACAGAGATTAGGTGTCCGAATCTGAAGTCACTGTCAAGAACACCCAGAGCATGGGATTCTGCATTAATTTTGACATCACAGAAACCCTATAATGACAATGTAATATGCAGTTAATTCTGATACATAATAAAGAGGGAACTAAAGGACTGAGAATGGAAAAGCAATGTTTCTAGAAAACATCACAGCTGACTCTAGAAAGTACAGGATCTATACCTTCAATAGCATGTCCATAAGAGATGTGCAAGTAACATGGTCAACCACAAACTGAAATGCTGAGGATGAAAAACTGCAAAGTAGTTTTTTTCTTAAATTAAAAATAAACCACTCACAAAATCATCTATAGATTAGCAGGTGCCATTTTTCAAACATAATAGCAATATGTGCGAGATCAAAGGTCTGAAAGAGTCCAAAGTCGCTGATCCTGAGAAGGTTATTAATTCTAAAAAGCTGATGATTGTAAATTAGGGAAAATGTGGTGGACTCACTATGCTTAAAATCTGAGTATTAAGGAGAAATTTTTTTTCAGGTGTTTACACAACTTCTTCAGGAATAAATGAATATATAATTGTATAGGTATAAGTGACCATTTTGCAATTTCTCTAACACGTAAAGTCAATGGCAAATAAAAAAAATAATAGCCATAAATCCATTACTTATAGATCTTTTCAAAACTTTGATACTATTAAAAATTCCTGGAAGATGTGAAACAGATTCCATGGAATACAGTCCAAATCTTTGAAGATACTGATGATGTTTTAGACACTTGGACAGATCTGTTCATCAAAACAGTGAACAAACATGCCACTTTAAAAACACACAAGTATAAAGAAAGACCACCAGCCAGGCTGGACCTCCCCAGAAATTTTAGAAGCAATAAAGCTAAGAGACCAACTAAAATCTGCAGAAAATCAAGTGGAATATAGAATTTGGAGGAATAAAGTTAATAAAATGATACGTCAAGCCAAACAAGTGCACTATAAAAAGTGCTGGATGAAAACAGAAATAATCTGAAAGCTATCTGGAGAGTGTTTACAAAGTTTGGTGCAGGGAAATGTAACTGAAATTTTATCACTCAATCATGAGGGCATTTATACTGATAATCCAACTTGCATCTAAAATATTTTTAAAGACTTTTTTGTTCAAATTACAGAAAAACTTAAAGAACCCAGAACTTCATCGGATCATCTGGAACTCAAAACATTTTGTGCTAAAAAACTCCCAAACAATATAAAGTTTGAAATTCCTGAAATGAGTCCTGAATTTGTGTTGAAATATATAAAAAAAATGGATGACTGAATATGATTGGACCAAGGCTACTAAAGGTAGCTGCACCTGCAATAGTAGAAAGTATAACTTTCATTTGCAATGAAAATATTAGGTCTAATAAATTTCCACAAACATGGAAAACTGCCAAGGTTACACCACTGCATAAAGCAGGAACAAAAGATGATGTAAATAACTACAGATCTATCTCTATCCTTCCATGTCTTTCTAAATTACTAGAAAAACATGTACATGATTCTTTTCTCAACTATTTGAACACTTATGATCTTATTGAGGATAATCAGTCTGACTTGCAACAGAATCACTCCTGTGAAACTGCACTAATATCTTTGATTGATAAATGGCTGAAAGCATTAGATAAAGGAGAAATGGTAGGCACCATTATAGTTGATTTTTGTAAAGCTTTTGATCTTAAAGACCATGAAATTTTGCTTGAAAAACTGAAAATCTATCAATGCAGTGAAAACTCCCTAAACTGGTTTACTTAACTGATAAGAGTGCAAAAAGTATCTTTAAATGGTCAACTTTCTAAAAGTAAAAATATTAATTGTGGAGTACCACAGGGCTCTATCCTCAGACCTAAGTTATTCATTCGATCAACAACTTGCCTCTTAAGATAGGAACTTCAATTTCTTCCACTGACCTCTATGCAGATGATTCTACACTGTCTGAGATGGGTTAACCCAAAACAGTACTTGAAACAATTTATAAGATGCTCTAAACAGACTTAAAGTATGATGCAAGGACAACAGTATGATCATAAATACAAAAAAAAGCCCTACTAGTTACAGTGCAACAAAAACAAGCAAGGCTAGATAGTGACAAACTCCAGGTTCTATTTGACAATGTGAGCCTTAAGGCCTCTCAGGATAAAATTCTTGGTGTATTCGTAGATAACAAACTTTTTTGATATATTCACAATAAACATCTTTCAAAAGAGGTTAATTCTTATCTTTGGCTACTGAGGAAAATCAAAACATACATCCCTCTTCAGTATGGGGTCAGTCATCTTTGATAAAAGCTATATTCAGTCATATCTGGACTATTGTAATGTAATTTGGGGTAATACCTCTAATTCAAACATAACAACACTTTTAAGACTCCAGAAGAGGGCTTGCCATTTAATTCTAGATCAATGTATAGACAATTTCCAGGATGCAATCAATATAAAGATTTTAACAATACATGAAAGAATATTTCTTAGAAAAGCCAGATTGATGTCTAAAGTATCCAGAAAGCCATTTCTGTCTATCTATGCAATATCTTTCACCAAAGAGATGCTGATGGTACTCCAAATTTAAGGTCAGTTAGAAGTAAAAATTACATTATACCAAGGCCTAAAAAGGAATTGTTTTAAAAAAGGTCTTCAATATACGGGTCTTCTGGTATGGAACAACATTCCAGTGACATAAGGCAGGCTCCTAACATTTCTTCTTTTCATAATCAATGTCTCATATGGATGAAATCTTTAGACAATCAAACAGTTCTTAGTAAAATAAATACTGAGTGCTTTTCTGTAATTTTGCATCATTTTCACAGTTGAATTTTTTAATGCAGGATGATATTTTATATATGTTTATGTCTTCAGAGATGTCTGTGCATATGTTCCAGGCTTGATACTTTGATTTTTAGAATCACTTAATTATTTAGTGTCAAGCCAGATTTTTCACATCATGTTGTATATACTGTATATATTGTAGATATCAGCTAGAAGGACTCAAGGTAGATTAGCTCTGTAACTAATTGAGTTACCTTCTCTAGATAAAGTCTTTAATATTATTATTATTATTATTATTACAGGCTCATCATGATTGTAAATATTTAATATTTTAAAACTGTTAACTTTAAGTTTTCAGCTGCACATGGCAATGTGGTGTGTTATTACTGACATCATGTTCATTTCATACTCTGTTTGGGCCCCTTGGGCCCCTGTACAGAACATTACATCATTTGCCAAGAGAATATGAGAATATCATTCTATATTGTGGCAGACACAGTATGTTCTCTTAGAGATTCCTGTCATCATTCACAAATTTCCCGAATACAGGATTGGAGATAAATGATAAATAAACTTGCATCAGCAGGTAAATTATTGTTTTTTATTTGTTATTTCTTGCTTATAGTACCATGAGAATGTGGTACGACAGTACAGTGTGAGAACCTTACTTGCAATGGAAGTCTGATTGCTTCCTGTGAGCCATATGTAAACCTTGCTATGAGAGTGACATTCTAGGTACCCATTTTATTTCATAATAAGAAATGAGTAAAATGAGTTTAGTGATACAAATATATGATTCATCTGGAAATGTTTTGCATGAGTTTACTGCATTCTGATTTCAAGACAGAACTAAAAAGGACAGTTAAATCTAACATCCTATTTTATATAGTTTAAAGAAAATAAACTTACCATGCTTGTACTGTAGAATAAAATCTATTAAGTTTAAAGCCCAGAAATAATTCTCATCCTCTTAATGAAAAAGAAGCAATGTGATTTGCTTTAAACAATCAACACATTACTTTGACATTTCTCAGTGTCATGACTTTATTAAAATTATCTTGACTATTAAATGACGTTTAGCAAAATCACACAGCAATGTCAGCACATTTTCTGACATTGTGTTCTAAATAGAATATAAAACTAAAGTTTATGAGACATGAGAAATTTTATACAACTCCCTGTAGAAGAGAGGTGTGCTGTATTTCCAGTCTAGTGTGGTATTTTTTTTCTGGTGGTACATACCAAAGTACATTTTTACTGTACTGATACTGAAAGTCAGTAGTTTGTGCCAGTAAGGAATGGACAGCAATTCCAAAAATATCTTGTTCCAAATTTTCTTTTAACAAAACAGTTGTATTTGTCACAAATTAATTTTGAATATTACAAATATAATCCTAGTTATGACCCTTTAATCCCATATTTGACACACATGTCATGTATGCCAATGTGCTGGCCAAACAGGATGCTGTGAAAACTACTTGGATTAAATATAACTTCTGTAAAAATTTTCTGATTTAAAAATATATATAATTTTTTATTTATTTACTAGTGTATGTTAAGGTATTAAAACATGTATTACTTTGTAAGACTGCAAATCATCCTAAGATTTTCAGAAAGCAATTGATTTCTGTTTTGAATTTTATGTAATTTCCCAAGTCCATTAAATATTTTCTAATTTGTTAAACATATTTCATGTCTGCTGGATGCTTACTGCACATCTCTGATAAATATCTTTCACAGGTGTTGGCATCCCACTCAAAGTTTCCTTGCCAATTATATCAATAGTGTAGCTAGTAAATTGTAGGCAACAGTGTCAACACTTCCTAATTTTATCAACAAGCTCTCTAATGTCAGCACAATGTCTTTCGCTGGGTGTCAGCTATAGTATAAGCTTGACCATACTACTTATTTACAGCTATAGTATAAGCTTGACCATACCACTTATTACAGCTATAGTATAAGCTTGACCATACCACTTATTTACAGCTATAGTATAAGCTTGATCATACCACTTATTTACAGCTTTTAGATTACAACAATTAGCATACATGTAGCAAGTTCATATACTATAAGGTACTAATCATTTAATTTTTTTGAGGAATGGTTGCAATTTTCTTTTGAGCTAAGTTTTTTATTTTCTTTTATCTCAAGATAATTAAAAAAAATTTCTTCAAGTGATTTAATGGGCATAATATGGTGTTATTTTGCTATAAATCATAACAAGATATTTTTTTACAGCTTTTGACAGATGGAAAAAATAATGTGCCAGGACACTGCCCCAGAACATTAAATTGTTGGTCCCTAATATAATTGTGGTATACTTGGGTATGTATCACAATATGTTCAGAAATACCATGCTATACCACAGTACAAAATTTGTTAGGGTACTTATCTCTATTATACAATACACGGGTCACTACTAGTGACTTGTGACATTTATTATCTAACTAATGTCATCAATTTATGATCCAATTAAAATTTTGAACAATCTTCTTTATACTTACTTCTCCATCCCGGTCAACTCTCCAAATATACTTAATTTTTGGCCCATGTCGGCTCTTGGTTTTTTGTGTGTATGTCTCCAGTATCTACAAATAGATACAAACTGATTGCTATACTATTAATCTGAACTAATATTGCTGAAAATAGGTCAATAAATTTAAACCTCATCCAGGAGTGGTATCTGTTCAACAGCATGGACTGTTAACAATTTGACTGTCAGCAATAGGTGTGCATTTTAGTTCAATAGTCAGATAACAGTTGACCCAAGAAAGAAGGAAAATAGACAGAATTTACCATAAAGCATTATGTAACATTTAAGTCTTTGTATCTTTAACATTTTTATCCTATTTTCATATAAATTTAACACTTACCGGTATGACTCATTTTCCAATGAATATTTTGTTTTTCAAATGAAAAGCATGAGATTTAAGAAACAGATATTCAAATCAGGACAGAACTCCCTCTCTATGGGCTGGTTCCATTTCTGAGGTGTGTAAAATCAGAGAGTAATATTAGTATAAACTACCTCAAAGTAAGGCAACCTCAGCAAGAAGAAGTACTTTTATTTGTTCATTGTCCTCATTCATTAGTGAGGGATACTGTGATACTGTAACTCCTACTAAGCTACTGGGTGTAAATTCACCAAACTTCCAGTGGCATAGTTTGCATAAGTGGTATCCATTTGCAATAGGAGTATGATTTTTGGGTCCCTCCCCTGGAGTCCCTAAGAGGTGGTCAAAAAACAAATTAAGAAAAACTGCAATTACTAGAATTAAAATTATTTTGGACCAAACTTTATACATGCAACCACAGCATAAGGATGCATATTTCAGTAACAAACTCTTGGTCATTGTTTGGTGGGGGGAGCACACAGGAGAATATGTAAAAATGACCATAATATTTACAAAGACAAGCAATGAAAGTAGCAATATTTTGTCACTGAATTACCTAATGTTTTCAAATACATTGGGAATTTTTAATAAAAGGAAATAGACACTGGCATTTTCAGCAGTAAGTAGACACTGGCACAGATTTTGCAAGTTGTTCTTAAAAATGTATGGGGTAATTCAGCCAAGTCTGTAATTTATCTGCTCAACATATAACTCACTCCACTGCATGTTTTAGGTGGCACAAAAACCATCATTTAATGGCTCTAGGATTAGTTTATCATATCACTTCTAAGTGTATGTGATGCTTTTTGAGAAAACCAACTTTTCTACCTTTACTGAGATGGTCAATACAAATCACTACATTGCCATTGCAAATGACATCCAATATAATGTGGTGGGATGTTGTGGCTGATATAGACCTTTATTCTTTCAGCACTCAGAACAGATAAAGAATCAAAAAAGCTGTATCACAGGGACAGAATACTTCATCTTAAGGGCAATATCATGTAAGGCATATGACAAAATAATCTAAATATTTTCTATTTCATTTTGTGGAAAACTGGATATAAACAGGACAACATTTATAATAAAAATACACAAGGTAACATGATGCACGTTTCTTTTAGTACATATTATTTTCTCAAATTTCAATCAAAGAATACTGAATATGTTTTTGTCCACTATACAACCCCAGTTTCGAATAAAAAATATTTTCTTGTTGTCTCAGTAGCAACATACTCTCACTAGTTTACGCCCTTTCATGGAGCTCCATGATACTGGGTTGATTG
Source organism: Megalonaias nervosa (assembly GCA_016617855.1). Taxonomy (NCBI): domain Eukaryota; kingdom Metazoa; phylum Mollusca; class Bivalvia; order Unionida; family Unionidae; genus Megalonaias; species Megalonaias nervosa. The sequence goes on along the minus strand of JAECUM010000465.1, from coordinate 32,737 downwards.
TCACAAGCCAGATTTATGAATGCTTCTTACTGTCAAGCAAAATACAATACAGGAATTTAAACAGTAAATAGTGCATTATCATGAGTATCAAGGAATTTAAACATAACAAACAAAATGGGAAGTGATATAGGAAAAATTAGCATTCAAACTTTTATGCAAAATTCAACTAAACGTGAGTACATTAAAGTTCTGTTTAAACACTGATAGGTGATAAGATATTACTAATTTAACCCATTAAAAAATAAATTAAATTAAATACAATTATATAGAAATACATGGGTCTTTCACAATGAAATGTGATTATATAAAAATATGTGGTTCTATCACACTGAAATGTGATTATACAGAAATACATGGGTCTATCACAATGAAATGTGATTTTATAGAAATAATACATGGGTCTGTCACACTGAAATGTGATTATATAGAATTACATGGGTCTGTCACAATGGAATGAGATTATATGTTAATACATGGGTTTGTCACACTGAAAGGTTCAAAACATTGTACTCTGAGTGTGATATCTTGTTAAGGAAGTCACCAAAACTTGTCTTCTTCATTTCATTGAATCATGCATGGTCAAATTAAAAGTGACATTAACTTGTCATTAAGGAATTTTCTAAAGCATTATGTCATAAAAAGACCCTTAACTATGTACAAAAAACAAACAAATGCATGGCTATACCATTTATTTGTCTGCTAGACAGTAAGGATGTTAACATACAAATCACGGAAGTTGACTCATCCTGCATATTAAAGCACAAAGAAACAAGACACTTACTTTGAATTCCTTTGATTTGGGTGTCAGCAGCTCCAGCTTGCATTTCAGCAGTTCATAATTGACATCCAGTGGATGGGGCACCTCATCATCTGCCTAAAAATGTAGGAAAAGAATGACTTAGTTTCATATAAAGATACGTTTGGTATATACAGCTGTCCACCTCTTATATAGCACATCTAAAGAAAGGCAATTCCCAAATAAAGCATATATGTGACAAAACCAGGACATCAAACCAGTAGATTTATAAATTTTGACCAGTGGATTGACTTCTAAACCAGTAGATTTTTCTATCAATATAAACATTATGTATTTTAATGGGACTGAAAAGAAAACAAGTGGATCTTTTGATGCAATATGTATTTTCTTAATTCCATAATAAACAGCAACTTTTTGGATATGATTCAGATTTTAATGGAAAGTTGTACAATGACAGTAAATGAGTACAAGTTTGTGTTGTTATGGATATCTGTATCATCAACTGAATTATATAATATTTTTATTTTAAGTCATTTGTGTTTATGACATTTATATTTTAATTCTCTTATTTAGTGGCTGGCTTGTACTGTAGTAAAAGTACATGTACAATATGTGTGAAATTTCAATTCATAAATCAAGGCTGATTGCAAAGGTCAAGTCAACAACTATTTTTGTCAAAGTATGCCACGCATTAGTTTCAATGTAGGTCACAAAACATCATGTGACACTAAGTGTACATTTATCCTGTAGAGATATGCATGCCCCAGTTGTTGATTGGTTCAGTACCTAATTAGAGAAGGTCACATCATGACTGTTATTTTACAATAAAATGATTTCAATGTTTGAAAACTATTCTGCGATTCAGGTTTTGTTGATTTGGTATGCATATAGTGACTATATTAGAGAATTAAATCCCTACATATTTCATACAACAGTTATATGGCAGTTTGATAAGAGAGAGAGGAAATCAGTTTAGAAGTTATTTATTAGATTAGCAGAGTGGAAAACATTTATTTTATACAGACAGTACCTGGGATTATGTAAAATTATTCAAGGACTTGAACATTTGAGTAATTCATCAGATTATGTGAAATTATTCAAGGACTTTAGTCATATTCTACTTTCACATGATTAATTTGAAATAAAACTTTTGGATTTAACTGTGATTCTTTAGTGGAGTTAACACACTAGCACATAAGCACATTAGAACCTTCATTCAGAATACCTTTGAATAGTTTCCAGATTAATGTGAAATTTTTAGAAAAATTTAGGATAATATTCTAGGAATTCATACACTGTAAGTTATGTATAATTCTTTTGCTTTGTTTCACATTATTTATTTTGGGCAATAAATTTATATTTTGAAAATTGGATGGTTGCTGGGTGTTACTTTGTCTTGGCATCTAATTTAAGCCCATAGATGTAACAGTGTATTATTAATTCAATGAGAAAGGAAGTTTTATATATAGATGCTTGATGAAGTTGCACTTTGCATATGCAAGAGTGACTTCCCTTACCAGCTATGAAATGTAGAATTGACTTAACAAGTGAATAAACTAATGTGAAAGATTTATGTGCATATTGCTTATATCATAAAGAGCTTGCTTGGATAGTCAATTGTTTAAAATTTTAATAATTTCAGTCAATCTGTATTTCTGACATTGCTTTTCGAGCTTTACATAACAAAGTTAGATAACTATCTTTCTTACTACAGAAAAATCACATCTTCCGTGAATTTAACTTGTGCAAATTTAACAATACACACTATACATGCACCATTCTGTCATTTCACTGTATTGCAAGTGTGAGGCGGAGAACACCACCTTGAACTGAGACACAGTCATAGTTCTAATGCCCTCCCACCGACCATCAGTTGCCATGTGTATCTTGAAGTGCAAGCACCTCACATTGCTGATTTGATTCTAGTGTTTAAAGCTATTTTTGTTCAATATGACCCCATAATGCAAGCCAATTACATGTACTTCATCTGGTGCTCAGCTGAAGAAGCAGCAATCTATACTAACTCTGCAGGAAAAAGGGGTTGTTCTGAACTTGCTGAAAGAAGGTACGTCAGTCTCAAACACGGTGTACAAACATGGCTGCAACAAGTCAAGCAGCCACACCATCAAAATTCAAGAGAAAGAAATTTGACAAGCCATTACATTGAGTGCTCCCATAACTGCTAAAGTGATGAGCCAAGTGGGTGATAATACTTTAGTTAAGACTGAAAAAGCATTAAACTTATGGTTCAAGGATATGAATCGTAAGCACGTGCCTGTCGATGCCACTGTGTTGCAAGAAAATGCTCTTAGCCTTTATGCATAGTTAAGGCCTCATGTGGAAGAGGAAGAGGCTTCTGGTTCTAAGGAAAAAGAATTCAAAGCAAGTTAAGGCTGGCTTAATAGCTTCAAGAAATGGTGAATCTCAAAAATGTGTAAACTGCAAGTGAAGCTGCATCTGCCGATGAAGTGGCAGCAAAAGGATACCTCAGATAGTAATAATAATAATAATAATAATGAGGACTTTGTATAGTGCCTAATCTTTAGAAGCTCTAAGCGCTTTACAACATTTGACAACACTTAAAAAACATATATAATGATATGATTACAAAATTAAAAACCAACACCACGAAAGTAGAAACAGAAAATATGCTGTAAATATTTAAGGCAAGGATACATTATTAGGTCTTTAAGTCTGTTCTTGCAGTTGAGATAGGTGAGTTTTAAGAGCGCTCTTGAATGAGATCACTGTGTCTTTGTGTCTAAGTGTAGTGGGCAATTCGTTCCACGTTGCTGGGCCCTGGTATGCAAAAGAGCGTTGTCCATATGATTTCATCTTCATAGTGGGAATAATGGGAATACGAGTGTCAGAAGAGGAGCGTAAGCATCTTGCAGGTGTGTACACATGGGTGAGGTCAGATAGGTATGTTGGACTGGAGCCCGTCAGTGAAACGTAGCACAGAGAACAAATTTTGTGTTTAATTCTGGATCGTATGGATAGCCAGTGTAGGGTACAGAGCAGGGGAGAGGCGTGCTCTGATCGTGGTACTCTAAGGATGATTCGAGCAGCTGTATTTTGAACTTTTTGAAGCTTCTGAAGTAGATATTGAGACGAACCAGACAGAATTGAGTTACAATAGTCCAGTCTTGAAAGTACTAAGGAACACACAAGTGTTTTAGTGGCATCAACTGAAAGATACTTGCGAATGGAGCTGATTCGCCTCAGCTCAAGATATGCAGCCTTGCATATGTTCATGACATGTTGGTGCAACGAGAGAGTACTGTCGAGAGTGACACCGAGGTTTCGTACTGACTGTGTGAATTTAATGTTGGTGTTGCTGATATTTATTGTCTGAGGTAAAGGATGTGAATGAGAAAGTCTTTGTATTGTAATCAGGATGGCTTCAGTTTTATCATCTGTCAACAGTGTTGTGTAGTGAAGATGAAGGCTGATCATTAAAATTAAAATTATACTTTTTACTTTTAATTATACTGTGACAAATATAGACAATTTTGTAACAGATGTACACTCATAGAAAATACATTCATATCACAGATTACATACAAAAACCTGTACAATATTTTATTGTCTATTAAAGGGAATTTTTAAGATTAATTCTGGCTTTACAAGAATTTGGGTTTGTGCACCCCTCTTTCGAATGTAAAACTCATGTAAGATGCAACACTACTGTATTATATTGTCCAAAAATAAATCTGAGAACAATTTTTTTACTCAAACGCAATCTACGAAACCATTGTTTTATTTTAATTTAACAGAAGGGAAAAAAGTCCTCATAGAAAGATAAAAAATTTGTTGTACTTTAATTACTTCATCTATTTCAATGCAAGGATAATTCTTAGGTAACATACAGTTTTTAGATTTAAATCTAAACTTGAAAAAATGTATATAGCTTCATTCCCTAATTTATCCTAGACCATGCAGTCCCCTATGTCATTATCTTTTCATATTTTGATCCATTTTGTTTAGTCTACATGTCGCTCAAAAAGGAAACAATAAAAAGAAAGAACTGGCATCTTGCTTAACAAAGAATCCATGAATGGAGTGCTTTCATAATTTTAGACACTAGAGATTAATTATTTAAGTGTTTAATTTTATCTAGTTTACATTCATTGTTTAACATTTTAATATTTTCAAAATAATACAAATGATGAAGTAGTCACATGGACTGAACCACTACTTACTGAGTGAAACCTAAATTAATAGACAAGTGTTGATATGTCCAGTCCAGTGAATTGTCAGACTGGTGTACATTTTTTTTAAAGCAAAGAATCTCTTGAGTTTAAAAAAAAATTCTGGACATAAGCTCTTCGCCCAATGAAATTTTCAATGCAAACCCAGATGTTATAAGAGTGTAGAAGAATGTCTATGGTACTCAAAAGGCGAAACCTTTCATCTAATGGAGTAATTACTTGTGTTGATTTCATTGGCAACTTTTTTAAATACATAATACACTGTCAATGAATACAGCACATAAAAGAACATAAGACTGACTCTGAGGAGATAAGCTTGAAAAATGGTCTCACTGATTTCTCTGCTTGTTCCTTTTCTTTCTGCAGACTTTGGGCTAGCTCAATGTCTCCAAGGACCTGCACAAAGTATTGAATATTTCTTTTAGAGAAAGTGATGCGTTATCTAAAATGAAAGTATAAGATATACATGCAACTGACCAAAATCATGCTGGAAACATCATAAAATTATCATGGATGTTGAAAACATCATAAAATTATTATGGATATTGGAAATATCATAAAATTATCATGGATGCCAATGGACTGATGTTAATTACAAATAGTATTGTAATAAAGGCAGTGACAAATTAAAAAACTCTAGGTCAGCATGGGTTGAATATGATTATATTGCAGATCTAAATCCATCATTAGCAAACCAATATTCAAAATCACAAAACTATTGTAGAAGTACAGCTGTGTAGTAAATGTGTTATTTTCCTTATAACTATTTTAGAAGTACAGCTGTGCAGTCATCTGTTTTTATTTTCCTTATAACTATTTTCAAACTGATAAGCAGGAAAACCTTCCATGAAATATCAGCAAAATTTATGACGAGAAATACTTTTTATGAAGAAACAAATTTCATACCTCTGGCAAGAAAAAAAAGATGCCAATGAACATGAACTACTCATATAGGAAAACAACTCAGCTCTGATGTAAGGCTAAAAACTAATTCATATTTACTTAAAATGGACTTAAATGAATATGGCATGTTTGTTTTTTAAAATTGGAAAATTAAAATGTACAGTTCATTTTCAAACCTAATGGTTACAAATATTAGGCTGAGGTACTAGCGTAAGGATATTTCATGAAAATGGTCTTTATCAGATTTATTCTACAGCAAAAGTAAAATTATAATTTGATAGCACAATCTGTCCAGCAATATCAAGTTTAGACCTACCAACAGCATGTCCATCTTTTGCCTCAATGTTTCCACATCATTGATAACTGGTGGCACTTTCCTGCCAAAATCGTGAGGTATTACTGTGTAAAACCTGGATGACAACTCATTAAGCTTGGAGGTCTTCTTTGCATTCAGTTCCTTTTCTATCTCATCCAAAACTTCAAATCCTTTAGCAATCTGTGTCTTACTGAGCTTCCCCAATGGCATCTTCTTCACATCTAAAAGTAGTCATAAATCATCATTTAAAATGGCATCTTCTTCACATCTAAAAGTAGTCATAAATCATTATTTAAAATGGCAAATGGCATCTTCTTCACATCTAAAAGTAGTCATAAATCATCATTTAAAATGGCAAATGGCATCTTCTTCACATCTAAAAGTAGTCATAAATCATCATTTAAAATGGTATCTTCTTCACATCTAAAAGTAGTCATAAATCATCATTTAAAATGGCATCTTCTTCACATCTAAAAGTAGTCGTAAATCATCATTTAAAATGGCAAATGGCACCTTCTTCACATCTAAAAGTAGTCATAAATCATCATTTAAAATGGCAAATGGCATCTTCTTCACATCTAAAAGTAGTCTTAAATCATCACTTAAAATGGCAAATGGCATCTTCTTCACATCTAAAAGTAGTCATAAATCATCATTTAAAATGGCAAATGGCATCTTCTTCATATCTAAAAGCAGTCACAAATCATCACTTAAAATGACAAATGGCATCTTCTTCACATCTAAAAGTAGTCACAAATCAGCATTTAAATGGCATCTTCTTCACATCTAAAAGTAAATCATCATTTAAAATGACAAATGGCATCTTCTTCACATCTAAAAGTAGTCATAAATAATCATTTAAAATAGCATCTTGTTCACATCTAAAGTAGTCATAAATCATAATGGCAAATAGCATCTTGTTCACATCTAAAAGTAGTCATAAATCATCATTTAAAATGGCATCTTGTTCACATCTAAAAGTAGTCATAAATCATCAGAAGGTTTGTGCAAGATGGGTCACATATTTGTTGACAACTGATGAAAAGCAGTCTTGAGTTGAAATTACCAAACAGCTACTCACCAATTATAAAAAAAGAGTGACCAGAGGCATTTGAATGAAATTGTCACAGGTGTTGTAACTTGGATTTACTTTCTGGAACCTGATTAAAGTGAAAATCTTTTGATAGATGAAAAATAACAGCGACCGGAAATCACTTGATGTAATTGGACTGTCAAGAGAGTTTTATACACATTATTTTGTTATGCAAAAGGCCCCGTCATCCAGGTACCAATGCCTGTTTCTACTAGTGTCAGTGGACATTGTTATGCTTCCAAAGTGTTTCCAAATTTGTGGAATACTACCATAGCAATTGTGTGCACACCAGTACCCGAAGTATGTATCTACTCCATGACAATGCACCAGCACATAAATCTGACATCATGGCAGATATCCTCAAGATGGACAGCAGCCAAATTTTGCCACATTTCCATAAAGCTCTGAGTTGCTGCCAAATCCTGTTTTCAAAGATTCACTGAGAGACAGATGATTTGAAAGCTGCTGTTTGGTTGTAAGTGCAGTTTTGTAGTGTATGAACAGTGTACCAAATAATGAATACAAAGTGGTTTTAATTATTTGATATTCATACTGGGAAAGTGTGTAGAAGTTTGTGTGGGTACTTTTGAGTGGATGTACATATGAACTGTTCAATGATAAGAACTTTGTTGTATGGTGCACATATACTCAGATCTTTTTAAATACATGATGTATTGAGAGATTTCATATACTGAATAGAGTAATAAACTCAGAACTGACATACACAAGACCATTCGGCAAGTAACTAAAGTGGCACCGACATGTACATCATAAGATGAAATTATGCCAATAAAGTGTGAATTCTTTGTTTTGGATAGAATTAGAGTGAAATATAGACAAAAGGATAGAAGAAGTATGCTTCCATGTATGAGAAAAATCCTTAAAATCACTACAGATATAACAAAAGGCACAAATCAAAAAGATCACAACTAGTCTAGCATGAGCCAAAGTAATAACTTAAGTATGGAATGTATATAGCGCAATAATCTATCCAAGGGAAAATCATTCTTAGGTGGACATGTAACTTTTAGCACTTTTTGGCTAAAAACAATAATGGAATGGCTAGATTTGTGAGGCAGTAGTTGTATTCCTAAGGTAACATGATTTGTGAGGTAGTGGTTGTATTCCTATGGTATCATGATTGTGTAATGTATCTGAAAAAGAAACCAACATGTATATGAAACTGGATATTTCACTATTGTTCACAATATAGAACAAGTCGTAAAATTGGTACTGCTCAGTCCAAACCCATTATTTACCATAATTAGTTTACTTAAAATGTTGTTGCATGAAGATACAATCAATATGTTTTACCATGACAAATATAGTTTCAGCAAATATAAAGATTAGTATCATCATCATACATTATCCGTTGTTTTCTTTTTCTTTCTACAAATAAATGGCTTATATATGTTATGAATCTATGTTCTTAAAATAAGTAACAGAAAAGAGTGAAATGCAACAAGCTTAGTAAAATTTAACAAATAATTTATTTCCCTAGAAGAAAAAGTGAAAATGTTAAAAAAGAACTTATGGTATTGCAAATTAAATTCCATATAATCCTAGAATTACAGACACAAATCCTAATAATAAAAGTTCTGAGAGAGGAAATCTAAATTAAGTCGAATGCTCTAGGTACTGATAGATCTTAAAGCATGAATAAATAATACTGCCAGTAACAAGATTACATAATCTTCTACTTGACCTCAGTTCACAATTAACATTTACTATAAAAAAAATTACCCAATGGAAAACAACCTTCTAAAACATTGTAATGTTTACCTCAAAAAATGTTAGTTATAATTTGAAAGTATGTTACTAAAATAATAATATATAACCTGGACTATGTCATATACACCAGGTAAATTATAGGGGAATTCCAATAACCTTGACCCAAATAAACATGTTTACTTCTATTAATAATGATATTAAACCCATACAAATAGATAATATTTTAGCTTTACTTCTATTAATAATGATATTAAACCCATACAAATAGATAATATTTTAGCTATGTATTAGTTGTTGACAGAATCAAAAAATCAATAATTCTGGTCATGTGGAAAATAAACTTGAAAATTTTGGACAAGGTTAAGTCCAACATACCATGTTACATTACAATTGCACATAATGAAATGAAAAAAAAACTAACTAGCAAACAATGCAGATTAAATATATATAGCATATAGCTGAATGGAACTAGAGTAGAATCTCATTCTTTGTGAGAAAGCTCCCTGCTGTATACTGCAATCCATGTCAACAGACAATGGGACTTTCTTTAAAAAGAAAACAATATCCCTTTGTTATCAAGGATTGTTTTGGAAGCCAGCAAAAAAACCATAAATGAATCTTATGTCTAATTTCTACAGAGGGGCAATCTGGATCAGAGAAAATGAAAAAACCATAAATGACTCTTATGTCTAATTTCTACAGAGGGGCAATCTGGATCAGAGAAAATGAAAAAACCATAAATGAATCTTATGTCTAATTTCTACAGAGGGGCAATCTGGATCAGAGAAAATGAAAAAACCATAAATGAATCTTATGTCTAATTTCTACAGAGGGGCAATCTGGATCAGAGAAAATGAAAAAAACCATAAATGAATCTTATGTCTAATTTCTACAGAGCGGCAATCTGGATCAGAGAAAATGAAAAAACCATAAATGAATCTTATGTCTAATTTCTACAGAGGGGCAATCTGGATCAGAGAAAATGAAAAAACCATAAATGAATCTTATGTCTAATTTCTACAGAGGGGCAATCTGGATCAGAGAAAATGAGCAATGACTTTTATACTGCTATCAATGTCAACAAGACTTCCTTTAAAAAGAAAAAAGGCATTCCTCTGGTATCAAGGATTTTTAGATGTAACAAAGAAAACAAAAAACAATAAATGAATTGTACGTATAATTTGATCAGAATACTCAAAAATGCCATAAAACTCGTGACAGTACTAATAATAACTGCTATATCAGTGGCCATAAATTACCAAATTTTTAGGGTGATATGTTGATGTGGAGAGAAGACAAATGGGATTTTTGTATTGTTTAATTCATATGAAAGTAGATGAAGAGTAATAGAAAAAGTTCAGACTATTAATAATGGTTGTCCATATGAAGCCATTGACCCAACCTCCAATAAAGAACACTGTATCTTTCAGTTGATAAGTTGATGTGGAGTGCAAGTCAGAGGTCAAAACTATCGACTTGTGCAATGAATTATACAACAGATGAATCTTCCTTGATTTATCTGTATCAACTACTGTTGTTTCATACAGATGAATGAAAGACAAATTACTGCACTTCATGCATATTGTAACAAAAGACCTTTTTGTGAAATTTACTTTTGATTTAGCAAAAAAGTAAAAGACTTTACCATTAAGTTAATTTTAACACTGAGCTTGATCTATGATGTGGATTTATCATAAATTATGTACGGACAGATGGACACTGATACAGATGTCATAAATTATGTGTGTGTGTGTGTTCGAACCCCGGCCGAGTCATACCAAAGACTAAAAAATGGTACTAACAGCTGCCTCGCTAGGCGCTCAGCATTAAGAGGTTAGTGTTAGGACTGGTCGGCCTGGTGTCAGGATAATGTGACTGGGTGGGACATCATGCCACTTGTCTGCGGCATGATGCTCCAGTGCTAGACATCACTATAAACTGTCACACTGCAGACATCGTAGCGATATGACTGAAAAATTGTTAAAGCTACGTTAAAAATCTAAAACACACACACACACATAAATTATATATGGACAGATGGACACAGATACAGATGTCATAAATTATGTATGAACAGATGGACACAGATACAGATGTCAAACTATTTGCTTTATTGAACTTCTGCTGAGTCAGGTTCAACCAAAGCATGAATATTTGAAAGGATTATAATAAAATTTCATGATACTTATAATAATTACTTATTGTTGAGGAACTTAATGCTTATTTCTATCACAGAACATTAATTAATCTTAAATTCATTTACTTTGAGCAAATTTTGCAAGACACATTAACCATGTAAATAACACACAGTAGTGCCCAACATTAAGTTTTGATTCCAGACAACTCACCAATATCAAATTTCTTCATTGCATCACTAAACATATCATTGTCAAAGATAAGCTGTATCAGTTCCTGGGTTTCTTTATCCAGAGTACAATCTTTCACATTCTCATCCAGTGTGCTGGTTGATTCTGCCTGAAATAGAATTTGATATTTCTGTTACTTATAGAACTGGCGTATAAACTAATTTGATTATCAGCCATATAAAATATCATTACACCTTTTTTATCTGCTTATGTAACTGTAAATACAGTAATACATTGCTTAATTGAAACTGTTCATCATGAAGATGATGCTTCCAACAATATATACAGTTCTCACAATATGTACATGTGGTTCATTTCTTGGTTTGTAAGTGTCATAGGATAAACTGAAATGGACCACAAGGTTGCTATGTTTTCTTCCTCCTACTTACATAAAATACCCAGAATCAGGATAAACAAGGAAAAATATACCAGTATATATTTATGTTTGAGCCAAAGAAAAATTGTATATTTCTATCTTATACTTCTTTAAATTACTTGGGTGCTCCAAGTCCAGAAGTAAAGTTTACTAAATTCATTACCATATAAGGGTTGACAAGATCTTCTATTGATACAGGTAACAATGCAGTTATTGGTACAACCTGATATAAATCTATATCTAATGTTAAATCAGTACCTTGAATGATACTACATGCACATCTTGAGGTTGTAAGTGAAGATATACTTGAAAAGTCTGACTCTGCCTACAGTGATGAATTTCATATGTACGCTTGCCATGCTACTTTCAAGCACAGGTCTTGTGGGAAAACTTGACTAGAGGCTAAGTAAGCTTACCACCCTGACATGGAAAGCCATATGACATGACCAACATATTTTGCTTATAACTATATGTGCTAAATCAAAATTGTGAAAAGAAATACAAAAATATTTAACAAACTTTTCATCAAAACAATATCTCAAGGGAACACTATATATCACTATATATAATACTAGATATAACACTATATCACTATATATATAACACTATATATCACTATATATATAACACTATATATCACTATATATAACACTATATATCATTATATATAACACTATTATCACTATATATCACTATATATAACTCAGGGGTCACGCTACCAGGCGAAGTGGGCAACAAAGTTGCCTAAAAAATGTAAACTTCACCTTCTTCATTTTGGAAAGCGAAAACGACTTCGCCCTGTGATTTTTTTTAGTGTACGTCAACTGAAAATACCTTTTGAGATGCCCCCCTCACCTTAGCCAAGTTAATTCCAGTATTGTGCTGTAGCGAAATGTATTCATCAGTAGCTAGGCCTAGTGTTGATATCAATTACGCTGACAAACTCTTGCACATTCACAGGCATGTTGTTTTGATAGCTGATTGACAATTAACCCTTTCCCGAGTAAGTTAGCACTATCACAGCACGATTTCCACATGTTATCCTTTGATGATAAAAACATACAAACTTGTGTATCGAAAATTTAACAATAGAATGTAAATAGCAATTTGTGTTTTAAGACAGAATCAGTGATCTGAATATTTTAACTGCCTCTTGTACACTATTTCGTCATAAAACTAGTTTGAAACTTAAGTGAATCAGTAACGGGGAATTAATGATGGACATCGCTATGTCTGGGAAGTAGTCCAGTCCTACAATGTAAGACACAGCACATGTTGTTTTTGTTTAAGTGCCATCACCCACCCAGAAGAAAAATATTGGGGTGATGGGGCTTACGTTGTAGGACTAGGAAGTAGGCCTACAAGTTTATTAGATTGTTTTCGTAAATCATCGGGCAAATATATTCAGAAAAATATACAATTCATAGAAAGCAAAGCCTAAGTATTATGTTATTTAAGATTTAACTTTAATTATGTAGGTCAGACAGTGCTATGTTGTGGAATTCGCGAGAAGCGTTGTAAGGTCAAAGTTGTTTTCTGACTTGACTCGTGTCTGTGAAATTACGGAAAAAAGCAGCGAAGCAGATACTTTTTAACCAATGTCTAAACTTGCAACAAGTACATAGACAAATAAATAAACCATAAGTTTGCAATCCTATCATTATGGATTATTGTAATGAAGCTATATACTGTGACTGATTACATTACAAAAACCCCTCCTAAAAATAGATGCACTCACATCTGTGTTGATTCGGTTGGAACAATGGTTTAGCTTAAATACAGACTATAAAGGAGCCATGTCTGCAGTTTTATGCATTTTAGCGTGTTATGTATGAATAGTTACGGTAATGTTTTACCCGCAACAAAGAAATGAGGACGAACAGTATAATCTGAAGACACATGTGCATTGCCCTCATGTACATAGTACAGGGGTTGTTTCAAAAGCTTTCAAAAATCTTTGAAAGTGCCATTATTGTGAACTTTTAGAAGGTATAACAATTTTTAAACAGAATTGATTAAGGGTAGTTGATTAAGCTTATTTGCTAACTTGCAATTACAATAATGTGTTACAATGTGGTTTCAATGTGGTTTCTATTATTCTCTTTTAGAATCATATGGCCAAAATAACTCAGAAAGTGTTCTACTTGAAAATAAAGTACATGTATTACTTAAATCCAATGTTAAATGAAAATATGAATACTGGGAAACAGACGGCATACTCCAATTAAGTGAACATACATTATATATATATATATATATATATATATATATATATATATATATATATATATATATATAGATATATATCACATTTCTTGCAATGTGTCCACTTCTCCCTGTTGAGCTCTCACTTCTCCCTGTTCTGTCCAAAAGGAGAAGTCACTTCTCCCTAAAATTCACGTCTAGCTTGACCCCTGTATAACACTATATATCACTTTCTAAATCTCTGTATCCTTACATTCAATAAATACCACAACTTCTTGAAAGCACCCATTAAGTTTCAAAAGCAAACATGCAATAATTTGAGTAAATGAATATAACACCCCTCTCCATTAGAAATGTATTCATGGAATACAGATGTTCCACCACATTGTCTGAAATAGCCTGAAAGCAAAAGCTAATCCTGGATTACAGACAGTTCAAAGGACAAGGGTAACAGCATATGTTCCTACCATGGTAATTGTGGGGGACAAAATCAAGTAAAATTGACACCAATGACAACAAGCACCACAAAAGCAGCAAATATTTAACCAGTGTATCTTGGACAGGAGATTCTAAATGGCCTACAATAAATTGCTTACATGATAGCATTAGAAAAGTGTATCAATCCAATAAACAGAAGTTGGATTAACTAGACTGGACTCATGAATCACTGGAACCTCAGCTTCTGGGTAAAATATGCATGAAATTGCCTGAGATAGAAATTTTCTTCCATTTAATGTGTCCCCACGACATGCTGCATTTTCTCCCATGATGTAGCTCTTATATATGTTTAATCAATCATCAATCATAGCCAACCTGCAAAACTGCTAATGGCTAGACTTAGGCAAATAGGCAATAAGCCAGTGTGACTAATTAATGGTTAATTTTTCTCTGATGTAATGACTTAAAGAAACCTAAGTCCTTTGAAATGCGTATGTAAGCACCTGCCAGAGTTTGGGGAATAAATGATGTTGTTTGTTGTTTGAATGGGGTTTAAATTGGTGAAAATATAGAAAGTAACCAAAGTTTTCTCAGAGTTTGAGTTGGGACAATACTGTTAACCCATAAATATACAACAACAACAATAATATTAATAATATTAATGATGATGATGATGATGATGATGATGATGATGATGATAATAAATGCTACTTCAGTATATGTGACTTTGACCTGGCACTATTTGTACAGTATCAGCAGATACTTTTTTATACTAACTTAGAGCTATCAGACTTTCTCCCTCACGAATTTAATCCGATCACTTAATTCCTGTTGAGGGTTGATGTGCTGTGCAAAAAAGACAATCCCAAACACTGCTGAAAGTGATGACTGCAAAGCAGCACAGTTCCATACAGTCAAACAGTGAATACATGAATATGATTGATGGAGGATCATTCTGTACTTCCAGACTTCAATAACTAGAATGCACACATCTGTTACTTCAAAGAACAAGAAAAAGGAAAAAAAAAAACTAACTCATTTGAAAAACTAGCTTACAGATGGTAGAGTGCAGTATGATGTGGAGGTTTTTGGACAACACTGAAAAATAGTTTATCTCAAATTTGATTTTATAATTTAATCCAGAGATGTAATAAAACAAAGACCATATACTTTTCATTTTCCTTTCTATCCTTTGAAAGTGAGTGAGTCACCAGTTTATGCCAGGGACTCTCAGAAATATGATGGGGTTTCCTGAATTCCATTGAGTAAAGAGTTCAGGTCTCCTCATCCTGAAACCGTGTTGAGAGCCCTGTAGTTTAAATCACAATGACTTACAGGTGCGTCCACCACATCCTCCTCATTAGCCATCTCTATTAGGGTGTATTTTCCAGGAACTGGCTGAAAAGTCTCCCTGTTTACCCATTTGTTCCTAGTCTTGTCAGAAAACTTCTTCTCAAAGTCCTTTACAGCAGAGTCCTTATCTGTGGGACCCTTCATGGCATTAGCACCAACCTCTCCCTGTAAAATAAACATAACTGGCACACAGTCTGTAAATAGCCTGAAATAATCTTACTTTTCTGGGGGAACCAACTTTTCTATTGTTTATTTTAAAAGACCAAATGAACAATTATCTTTCAGTGGAAACAATATGACCCCTTGCCCTACAAATATAAATACATGGAGTTACAAAAATGTAATTTTCCCATAACCACGAAAATGAATTACACCAAAAATTAATGAATTCACAGTGCTGATCTCGGAATGAAAAGAAATTGCTTGAGGACAAGTGAAAAATAGCCTTAAATTTATTGATAACAATTTATATTTGTGTATGTTAATCAGCTGTTGTTAACATTTAATCCAAACAGAAATAATGATATACATAAATTATTACTGTATCATGATTACCCGAGTAACATTAATGGATCCTAAGTTACACATATTAGTCCTTGTATGATTTGCTAGTAAAATAAACAAAGCTTTTTGACAACTTTACTTAAATGTCATCTTTGCTCCTTGAAAATTTGTACTCAACTGGAGATAACTTACCCAATTTTTTTCATCTGTGTGTTTTATACAAAAATTGTCACTATGGTGTAGATAAAGTTCTTAACTTATCATCATACATACACTCATATCCCTAAGGCCAAAACAAAAATATGCACCTATCCTATTGCACTGGTTTTAAAATTAGGTAGGTTTACTTTGTTAAAAAATGTTTGAAAATTTTTTTAAACAATGTACAAATTATAATGTTTAGTATATATAATGTACTAAGAACTTGAAGTACTTGGCTAAAACTAACTCAATTAGATGAATAAATCAATTTTGGGAATTTAAAAAAAAATAATTATTTTTTA
This sequence comes from Megalonaias nervosa, assembly GCA_016617855.1. Taxonomy (NCBI): domain Eukaryota; kingdom Metazoa; phylum Mollusca; class Bivalvia; order Unionida; family Unionidae; genus Megalonaias; species Megalonaias nervosa. The sequence continues at coordinate 15,981 of JAECUM010000465.1, read as the reverse complement.
CCCCAGAGGGAAAAAGTGCTAGGGTTGGCAGTGAAAACAGGGATGGTCGGCCAACTGGAAACACATATTTTTTTCCTAATATTCCCAAACTAGTTTCATACTTACAACTGACAGGATGAAAAAGTAAATAATTTTAAATTTGTACATGAAGCAAATGTTCAATTACTCTATGTGTCTGTCTATATGACAGAATATACAGCAGATCAGGTACTTGTAACACATTGTTCTAAATACAGTACTCTTTCACTATATGACACATCATTATAAGACATTACATCTATGAGACAGGCATGGATCTACGTAGTTAATTATTTAATAGAAATATTGTGTACAAAATATGTCAATATCAGGTGACCTCACACACCTGTGCACCAAATGTTTGAGTTAAAAATTTTCAAATAAGGTTTGATTCCTAGGTAAAAGGGGCAAGTGATCTTGTTGTTGAATAAGTTGTCTTTAATCTGTCTAACGATACATTCCATGTGTGAGAAGATTCTATCTAGCTGTTTTATTAAATCTTTTCAAATTCAACCAAAAAGTTAAAAACTTTTGATCTCGCTGCCATTCCTGCCATCAAGATAAAAGCGAATACTACATGCTGGTTGCAATCTTTGATCTTTGTCCACTAAAATGTTAAATCTATGAATTCTCACAATGTTGTTGTCTTACTACAAAATGCCATCAATACACCATCTATTCGGTCATGCAATCTTGCTTGACCAATCTGATAGTAGGATTGACAACTACTTACCACTCTGCCCCATCTGGTCCAGGCATAATACTTTGTCCCTACTTGGAGCACCTGGATCACATAGAACTTGTTGTTGTTGTGTCCAATGTTGGTCTGATTTAGCATACAGTCATAGTCATCTACAACCTTAAGAAATCAAGTATAAACATTTTAAAAATGCTAAATGCATTAGGGATATAAAAACTGGCAATTTTATTCATCAATTTATAATTACTAACCTGATCAACAACCTGGGAACTCCAGCACTGTAATCATTTTAATGTTTCAAAACAAATGGGAGTCTCTTTATCAACACAATCACCATATTTGCTAGGGCAAGTCTATTGCTTTGGACAATAGATGCAATGTAGTCGCCCTTATTGATAAGCTACAAATACTGTGTTACTTTGAGAGCTGCATCCTTTGAATATAAAGTTTGTGTGTTGCACCTTTTCATTTCCTTCTATTTTTTTTTTATATAATAGAAGTATGGAAACTAGACATTGTAAATATTGGTTGCAGAAGACACTTTTTAATGAAAATGGATTGTATCAGCAACTGAAAATGGACTGTTCCAGCAATTGAAAATGGACTGTTCCAGCAATTGGAAATGGACAGCGAGTAACAAGATGATAACGTTAGGCGGCCCTCTGGCTATAATCAGGTTAGAAATTATTAATTGATGAATGAACTTACTAACTTTTGTGTACTTTTTATCGTTGTTTATTTTTTCATTTCTAAAATCTCTGGGTGAGGATGGGGGTGGGGGTGTAGGCAAATACTAGGATAATTGAGGTATAAATAAGAATTTCACACATTGGGTAGTTTACTCCATGGTTTGGAACTAATTGCTGTTTTTAAAATTCGATGGGGTATTTTGTGAACATAGCAAAAATAATAGAATTATGCAAGGAGACTGAGCTTTAAGCATCATGATCATTATCACGCCAATATATATATATATATATATATACTTATATATATATATATATATATATATATATATATATATATTTGACAAAAAAAATTTTAAAATTGTACAAAAGAAGTACAGAAAATAAAGTGCAATTATTTGTCAATTCAAAACAAAGACTATATATTCTTATTAACTTTTATAACCATGAACCATAAGCTCAGATTCTATAATTCTTCAACCTGTGACTCAATGAAAGAAAATGGAAATAAAAAAAAGCATCCATTCTTACAGTTGCTTTGTGAGAAAAATGAAAATATTCATCTGGCTTGTGAGATTTCTTCTTTAATTTGTCAGCTGTCTTCATACTTTGAATGGCATCCTTCAAAGTCTTTGGCTTTGTGTCTTCCTTCTTCACTTCTTCCTTCTTAGTCTTTTTGCCACCAACTTTTGTGGCTGCTGCCTTCCTTTTTGGTGGCATTTTCTGAAATGGCTCATAAAATGACAATTATGCAGGTAAATGCAGGTAAGTAGCTAGACAACCACCTGCAGATATAAAAATACATATATACATACATAATAATGCACACACATGCACATGTAAGTGTGAGATTACGGTTCACCTCTGAATTTGTCTCCTGGTTATTTGCCATGAATGATGCTGACAAACAACTTATGCACTTGACTGAGCTATTCTGTTCACTGACTTCAGTTTGAGAACCTGCTTTGCACAAGGAATAAAATACAATTCATTTTAAAATGTGTGATTGTGTGGCTATCTTAAAGACTTTTTCCCCAACACATGACATGAGGTGATTTACTTTTCCGGACAGATTGTTCAAATGTGCGTCATACTGAGCAGTTTTCTGTTATATTCTCCAATGCAGGCATGTAAAAATAGAGAAATATTTTAATTATTATATACAATCTTTACAATCTAAGAACAACACACCCATTTTTTGTTTTTTTTTACAAAACGCTTGTATGATAATAAAGAAATTGAGAGAGAGAGAGAGAGAGAGAGGGCGTGTGTCCTGTCATTGGGAAAGACATTACATTTCGTTTACAGTACATGAATTGCTATATAAATAGGACATACATACATATTAGTTTACCTACTTACTATATATTTTCTACGCTGTAGAACTCGTCTGCACCACGATCAAGACAAATGGTGATATAAACGGTTCAGTTACCATATATCTTATATGCTGTAGTACTCGTCTGCACCACGATAAGACAAATAGTGATATAAACGGTTCATTTACTTTGTGATCGTATGCACTAGCTGGAACTTGACTCTTCAAGGGAAATAATCATACAAGTTATATCGACGCCGTCACCACGGTGCGATGAATAAACAGAGTATAAGGTCGGTATTCATTATATGCAGCTAGAATTGTTACATATAGGCCCAACTGAGCTTATTATTAGCTTCGTACCTGCTGCATATAGTATGTCCCAATGTAAATGTTGAAATATAAACACTGAACATTCAAGAAAGTTTGATAAAATAAACTTTGTAGTCTTCTGATAGCTAACGTTGCAGAAGGGAAACTTAGCCAACCTTTTCGTCTTTAGATATATAATGAGGCGTACGTCGATAAAGCAATAACTTGGATTAATGAATTCAATATTAAGCCTGGAGTAAGTCTTGAAAACAGTTGACTTTTTTGTTGTATCATGTTAAACCAGATATTAAATTCAAACTGAATATAAAATATACACCATATTAATCGTGCAATTAAAAGTTAGAAACCTTTGGATTAGTCTTTTAGAGTATTGTCGTTTGAGCTAAGTACATGCACTGAAATAACATTACTGAACGGCAATTTTCCCCGGGAATGCTCTACTCAAGGAACAGTGACCCTTTGAATGTTTGAGCAAGATATATAATGTGTCTTGTGGCACGTGGCTTTTTTTTAAATTTTGTAAATTTGAAGACTCCAAACCCTTCACAGAAATTCAAAGAGGCGTTTGATGCAAATTGCGGCACAGCAAAAGTATTTTTCCAATAGAACGAAACTGATAAAATATTCTGAACTTCTAAGGCTAATGAATTTTTAAGTTAACATTAATCAAATACGTAAAAAATATATCTATGTAGTGTTTTATAGAACTTCTTGTAGATCTACTATGATTTCAAATTTTTTTTTTTTTTTTTTTTTTTTGTACGTATCAATAAATTCCACTATCGACGGTAACAAACTGGATGGTTGAAAGGAAATGGGATACGCTCATGAGAATATGGCATACCAACATGGAATTCCTGCGTAGCCAATCATATTAAAAATTCAAGAAAATTAAATAAAGCAGTGAATAAAATAAGAGACAAAAAAGTGTACCTTTTATTACTCATCTGACTGCGTTGCTCTAAAGTCAAATATAATTCTAAGTCGGCCGGTGCTCTTTATTGAAAGACGTCCATGTGAAGATAATCTCCATTAAACTATGTTTAAAATTTGTTGACTGGTCTTTGTGTGACATGTTAAATGCAATCTTTTTTCATGCAGTCGTTGTAACATGTAGTATTATAACTGAAACGTCGCTTAATGGTGTTAATACACCCAGGGCCGGCCTTAGGCTGATTGGACCGATTTGGCCTAATCGGGCCCCGCGCTCACAGGGGTCCCACTCGTTAGTAATTTTAAAAAATATATCTAAAAAGAGGAAGTACTTTTAAAGCAATGGAAGAAAATTTAAGTTCAATATCATAAAAAAAACTTGTTTCAAATTGTACTTCCAAATGCCGTGCTCACAGAGGCCCAACGTGGAAATCCAGGGGGCCCCGCCAGGATGATTCAAATCGGGACCCGACTTTGCTAAGGCCGTTACTGAATGCGCTGAAAGAAATTGTGCAAATATCTAATAAGTAATTAGTCCAAGTTTGTCTGACTTCTCCCCTCCGCCTTTAATAACCATACCGATGATACTACAGCGGGGTTGAAACGGTCAGAGCAATTTCAAACTACATATTGAGGAGACAAAAATAAAGATCAGATAATTTTGTTTAAAAATCCCACAATGATGGGACGTAACAAAGTAGAGATGTGAGCTAAACAAATTATTTGTGTTGCACAAATCACAGAATTTTAGCAAATGAATCAGTTCTATGTATTTCAGACAGTACATAAGACTGGAAACACAATATACCAATGAAGAACAACGCTAAGTAAGAAACAATAATTGTCGAGTGGGGAGCAAGGACAGTAATAATGTAGAATTATCGGGCCACTTACGGGATTTAACATTACACCGTCGATTAATGTTGGGGGACTGTATTACCCCAATGGGAATGGGGATGTTAAAACTATCCATAGGTTTAACATGGTGGAAGTCAAAGAGTGCTCCCCATGTAACATATGGAACGAAACATATTTTTAATATGCTGGGGCTGTATGGCACATTATGGAAATGGTGACGCTTAAGTAGTGGCTAATGCACCCCCCCCCACTATACCATTAATACGCCGTGTGCAGTGACTAATACCTCACAGTTACAATTCAACACACCGTGTGTAGCGTCCAATACCTAATCATTTTCTACCCAAACCCAACACATACTATCCAAAACTCAGTGTGTTGGGACCAATACCACACATTTACTATCTGAAACGCCAAGTGTAGTAACTTACACTCAGTCATCTACTATCCAGCACCACACATACCATCAACAGTCCGTGTGTATTGACCAGTACTCAACACCTACTATGCATCAGGCCGTGGGTAGTAACCTAAACTCCACACTTACTATCCCACACGCAGCATGTAGTTACTAATACCACTATGCTATCAACACGCCGTGTGTAGTGATCAATGCTCACTTATCTACTATCCAACATCCCACATTATACCGTCAAGACGTCGTGTGTAGTGATCAATACCCCACATCCACTATGTGACATGTGTAGTGACCAACACCAAATCTGTAAATCTGACTCTCTGTAAATCTCTGACAAGAAGTGTGATCTGTTATGACTCTTCCATCATCACAGATTGAGAAGCAATATTTTCTCAGGTAGAAGGATGCTTTGTGAGTATATATATATATATATATATATATATATATATATATATATATATATATATATATATATATATATATATCAGTCATGGTGTGAAGATCCACGATTGAGAGTATAAAGATACAGCTTACCTTGAACATTTCAGATAGTTTCTTTCATCACTACCTTCCTTTGGTGACCAATGATTATGATCCTCAATTCTTGGTTTACCTTGGGAGTTGCGATAATATGTTTAGAGAGTCTTTGTAGACATTCAAGTGAAAAGCAAAATACAGTTGCATCATTTGCGCGATCGAGGTTTCAGTCATTGCTATCTGAATGCTATAGAAAAAGATGAATAGTTTGAAAATATTAAAAATGGTCAGATATGGATCAGCTGTTACCCAGATCTTCAAATACTTTGGATGTTAGGACTTTTCTAATTATAATGTTGCAGAGATACATCGAATTCTATGGGACGAAGTCCAGGAAAAGGTTTAAGACGTACAAGATTAAAAAACAAACTTTTCGGATGTATCGCCTTGAAACGAGACTCCTTCAGGGTCTACTGTTTGTGCTGTGAGATAATGACTGAATTTCTTCGATATGCTCTACCCAGCAGATTCTATTTGGCAAACGTGTCAATATTTGGCACAAAATATATTCCTGTAATGGATAGTTTAGAAAAATACATTCAGAATCTATCTCTTGAACTGCCAGAACGCATTTATAGAAAGGTTATACAGATTCAAATGAACCACAAAGATAAATAGCAGTAACTACCAACGAATAACCACAGGTATCTAAGTACCAAAACAACCTATTGCATAAGACGGTATCATAGTATGAAAGAGCAATTTTGTGCCATCGCACGGTAAGATACTTCTGTAAAAACGACTTCTGTCCACATTGTTATACCAACGTCCATCGAAGGATGTCAGTGACAGTGTTCACGACTTAGGTGTTTACCAAATACTTCTAAAACAACTGATTTCACCAGACGACACGACTTCTCTCAATTTTGGATTGACAAGTAGTGTGTGTTAGTGACTGCGTTTCTTGGATTAAGTTTGCCAGCAGATTCTTTTCTGCAAATTTATGAACATTACACGCAAAACATGACCACCAAAAGTTTATCTATATCTTTGTTGTGTTCAAAGTGTTGCGAATAGTGATGAATACGAGTTGTGAAGCTCCGTATAAAAAAAGACATCTGTAAGTGTATATAATAAGTTCGATACACCAACAGATTTACGATTGGAAGGATATACTTGACTGGAAAATTCTTGGGCTCGATGCATGGAAAGAAGAGATATCTGATTATGCCAAAGAGATTGTGCATGAGTGATGAAAGAAAAGAAAAACAAGAACTGTGTATTTTTTAAATTTGAATAATACTTGTTGTTACACTATTAAAAATAAATTGTGTAAAATGCCTCTTGTCATTGATGAGTCTTAGAACTCTAAACACAATTGTTATGGCTGTATCCTCCGTTCTCAAAGAGATTGACGATAAGATCGTCAAAGTTGGTAGGCACTTCGCCGCTCTTTAACATGTTTATTCCAAATGGTTCAGGAAAAACCCGATTTTATCAAACGTGTATTACTAATAGTGATAAGCGTCTTATACACTACTAAAAGAAAAGCAAGGGTAATCTATTTCGTTTGAAGAAAGAATTCCTTACGAAGAGTGACTTCAGTCAGAAATATCCTGTCGTCTTCGATATGTTTGGAGATGATGAAGAAATTAAACTCTGGTTTCCGCGAAAAGGGTATCATCCTAATGCAGATATTATTTACAATACTTAAAAAAATATTTCCCAAAAGTAAAGTGCATCACATCGTCAGCGCAATGCACATTATACGGTGTTAGTTAAAAGTCCAAGAGACATATCTTTAGCTTAATTGTTAGCCAAACAGTCAGGAAAACCATGGGTCAGTTATGCCTATGATGATGCCACTCAATTGTCTCATGCTTATTTAATCCTTGAGTTAAAACTGCCTCAACTTTTTGAGGTTTCGTACAAATTTGCTTGACGATTGGTGTCAAGAGAGAAGTCAGGTCATTTACATGTCACCTTTGTTAACGCCTGTCTAAAACAATATATGAAACACTATTCGCTTATTTCTTTTTTACGACTTCCTTTCAATTTCATCCTCATGAAAAAGTGATGTGAGCACTGTATGCCGTCTGTCGCGAAATAAGATGTATAAATGCGTTCACATTTATTAGGAGCTAGTCTTAAAGAAATGTTAACATATCGATTACTACAATATATAATTCACATTGTACGTCAAACAAACATACATTAACTTTTTCACAACAGGCTGATCAAATAATCCTTATTCAACCCCCCAACACCCACAACCGATTTCATTTTTAAACCAGGCTGTAGTGGCTCTTAATGAGGTGTCATTATTAATTCACATTTAAGATGGTATCCTAATAGGGAAGCTAAAATTGTCAAACAGCCTGAAAGATAGGCCATACAGAACAAAGGTGGTGAAGAAAGTTCGCATTCTAAAGAGAAGACAAGAGCCAAGAGAAGGAGGCGAATGTCTTGCAAGAAAGAGAGTTACTGTCACAATCGCGGACATGTATGCAAGAAAACCTCGCTAGCTGACGGTTTCTCCTGCCACTTTTTCTTCAGTTCTGTTAATGAAGATTCCTGCCAAGCCTGACTTAAGGCCTGTGTCCCAATTTAATGAAAAATTGAAAACCCGTCTCTAAAGAAAGTTCTACCCCGTTGATGTCTTATTCTAATGCTAACTGCTGCTGTTGAAACCAAAATATGGAATCTCTTAAGACAAAATTACAAGACATAACAGGTGTGTTACAAAGTTTACTGGATTTACCCAAACAAGAACTAGCACGATTTCGTCCTCTGAGAACACCAGTAGTACCTAAGGTCAAGCTGATACGACGTCGCTGCAATCTGTGAAGACGAATTCCAGTATGGAAAATAGTGATGTCTCTCATTTAGCGTCGTACAGTAGATGTTACAATTTTTGTTTTGTGTCATCGATGTGTTTTCAAATTCAGCGTGGGTAGTTTATTTGACTTCTAAAACATGTCCAGAGTTAGTGCTTCTCATCGAATCGGAGTGGTACCGTGTGCCATTTGACGATTATTGCTAACGTGTACAAAAACTAACATCGAAGAAGCCATACTCAATGTACAACTTGCAGATGACTTAGGTAAAGTGGGAAACGACGTCAGTCAAACTCTTAGCAGAACGACAGCGAAGTAACCTCTACGACAAGTGGAAGTCAAAACCTTCACCATGGTCTCTGAACTCCGATCCAATGGCATATATCATGTTTTCCAAGGCTAACTATCAAAACCTGTACTCATCGTTCGAAATAATTTAGAGTTCTAACAATTCAACATCTCCAACATAGATCCGAACGTTGTGTACCAGACCCTTGGAACCTAACTTAACTTAGAAAAAAAAATTATTTGTTATCTTACTTGACATTGTTTGAAGCCACAGGAATGTTGGTAACAAACAGCAGCAACGACATTTCGTTCGACGATTATGCAGGAGGATATGCTTGTGGGGATTTGGTTTCACTCCAGACAAACGCAGCGTTAAGGGACATTTGCAACCTATAAAATCGGACCAACTTTGTGTGGAACTTCAGTTTTCACTAGCTCTGGTTAACACATTGAACATCATCTTGCACATAGAATTCGACAAGAGTCTGGAAATCAACAATTTGAGAGAAGTAATCCTGGACTATTAAAGATGCCCAGAACAAAAGCAACACTTAATCTCCTGTTTGTCTCGTCACTTGGCTGAAAGAATGACACAACTGACCAGAGAACATTCTATACTTTTGGACTCGTCATAGAATGATTAGGATGTTTTGGGTGAATTTAACTCAAGGAAACTGCTTGCATGCCTTACTACAGAAATGGTCTCGGTGATGTTGTCTAGGGATTGTTCAGCCCCAAAGTTTCTCGCGGTCCATACCTCTCGCGCTGCACCGATCGACAAACAAGTTACAATGTGTGTCGTTAAAAGCATCTAAAGCATTGCTGTATATCGGTTGAAAAATCTAGGATCAGAGACGATAAAATCAAATTGATATCTACTACAATGAACACGAACTGGCAACAAAAAGCAGTTTCATCACCATCAACGACAATAAAGTCAGACCCCTCAAGTAAAATCATCAATGAAGCTGCTCAACAACATCTGGCACAATGTAATGCAGATTCGGTGATTGAAAATCTGGCAATGAGAAGCGGATTACGGTTGTGGATGGGCGTGAAAGGTATTGGACGAAACGATGCACTCGCCTCGGGTTTGACAAGGAAGTGCTTGTGATAGTACATAGCAGTGTCCGAGATTTTCGGTATTATTCGTACCTAATAGGGACCTCAAGGAGTTGAAAATAGAATTACAAGTGCAGGATACGTCTAGATTTTTTTCCTCCGTGTGAGGCCTTCTTGGAAATCAAGGGAAATCTTGTACAAACCGATCATAGCGATCATGCCCGCAGTACCAAGGTTGGATTTATGAACAATAGCAGCATGGTGTTGTTAAACAACGTACGTCAACGTCGATATTGCTACAACAATTTTCCGATTCGCCAGATACATCGACGATTATGCGAGATCCGCTGGTCGAACTATGATGTTTATCAAGCATACAACCTATCATGAAGCTGTATAAACTTCATCAGCTTACACAGACTGCTGGTGTGAATGACAGACCAGGGTGTTGGAGGCGCCACAATTGTTTAGCGCCAATGATAATTTCAACGGTGGATTCTCGCAGCGTGAAGCACAACATCGTGGAGATTCACTGAAGTTTTCTTGGGCGCTTCCTCTGTCATATTTAGGATTTGCGGACATGTACGCCAAACACATTCACGTTATTCCGGATAGGTAACGATAATGATGCAATCTGGCGTCGCTGATGGTAAAGTTGTATTACCGACATTTAACATTGTGCTCACCCCATCACTAATTACAGCAGAATCACATTTTTTGCCGTTTATGCAGTCTGGAGGCGCGTCAATACTGTCGTTTCTCGCGTTCACCACATACTCGATAAAAGAAGCTGTAAAGCGACAGTTTACATTGCAAATAAGTACCCAACATGGTATCAGCTAACCAAAACACGTGTTCGTGGTGTTTCAAAATAAGAATGAAGTGGATGACGGGAAGGCCCGTAGTGTAATGATATCTGAGCAGTTAGGAGTGTCTGAAGGTTTTCTGTACTCGTCCCACCATAACTACCCAATTTTACCAGGTACCCTCGAAAAAAGTTTACCCTTACTCCAAAGCCAATCAAGATACACAGGAATATCACAGGCTATAGTCGCATATGCACCGGCATCAAAACATTGGCATGGGTCCGCAAATTTCCCAGAAAGAGTTTACAACGTTGTGTGTGATTTATTACAGCTTTGATGCTGAACAAACTGGAATTTAGCGAATCACTGTGTTGGAAGTTTAAGTACAATCTACAGCTTACATATGTACACAATGGAAGAAAATAAGAAACACGAGGAAGAATCATCCTGTCTCTGGAATAGAAATGCTGCCCACCTGGCACATCCCGATACTAATTAGATGGAATTATTATCATAGGTATGAGACAGGATGAATGCATTTATATAGCAACCTGGATCATCCAGCACAGTTTTGATGCTGAACAAATTGGAATTTAGCGAATCATTGTGTTGCAAGTTTAGGGACAATCTACAGCTTACATACATACCAAATGGAAGAGAAGAAGAAACACGAAGAATTACCACATCCCTGGCATAGAAATGTTGTCCATCTGCCACATCCTGATGCTGACTGGACGGAATTATTATCACAGGTATGAGCCAGGATGAAATCATTTCTATAGAAGCCAAGGAAATAAAAGAAGAGGAGTTGTATCTATGCGTGCAGTCGTAGAGCTAAATTTACATTGGAGACAAGCACACACATAAGAGAGAGTTTGTTTGATATCAATCTTCAAACAATAACAAACATAATACTTATCAACACTACTCACCAGAAGACCTCCCTCACGGCTGTGAGTCTTAACAAACAAGAAACAAGAACACGGCTGTGTTAAAAGGACATCGACTAGTTGCACAATGAAAAATTGGAAGAGAAAGGGAAACACAACAAAGCCACCTATCTTTCAAATGGGACATTCACGCAGTGAGTAAATGGGATTATCATTCCAAACTATAGATACAAACGACTGATATCGTTAGTGTGCACTGTAATAGAAACGATTTAATGACATTCTCCAGCTTGCAGATGGATACCAAATGGAAGAGACCTGGAACCATAAATAAGTACTCTCTCTATTTCACTCTCTGGAAGAGAAATTTGTCGATCTGGCACATTATCGTGCTGATTGGATTGAATTATCATCACTAGTATGTGCCGGAAGGAAAGTATTCTATATCAGCTATCTAATTAGAAAACGATATTTATTACTGCACGCAGTCATATAGCTAAATTTGCAATTGAGCTAAGCATAAGAAATAGAAAACGGTTGCATCAAATTATAACCAAATAATAAATCAATGCATATCATTATTCATCAACAGAGAGCCACCTGGTACTATTATAGCTTAATGACTAGCATGACAGAAAAAAGGACAAACGAACACTTGCCGAAGAGAACCTTTTATCCGACTTTCGTCCCTTGAACATTACATCTAAGAACTTCTCTTCAAGTTGATACAAGTGGAGCTTAACAGAACTCCTGGATTCGAATTGACAAACGGGAAAACAAATAAGAACAAATACTCTCTTTCCCGCTCCACTCTTTGGAACAGAAATATACTCCATATAGCACATTCTGGTGCTGTTTGAATTGAATAATTATCATTAGTATATGCCGAAAGGAAAGTATTTCTATATCAGCTATCCAACTAGCAAAAAAGATATTTATCACTGCATGCAGTCATATATCGATATTTACATTTGAGCATGACGGAATAAAGGACAAACAAAGAGTCGCCGAGGTGAACCCTTTACCCGTTGAACATTACATCTAAGAACATGCCTTCGAGTTCATACAAGTAGAACTTGACATTATTCCTGGATTCGAATGGACAAATGGGACCAGAAATATTGTCCACCTGGCATAATCTGGTGATGATTGAATAGAACTATTATCACACATGTGAGCCAAGGGAAAAACATTTATCTAGCAGCTATTCAATTAGAAGAGGAACTTTATTCATACAGTCGTATAGTCTAATGTACATTGGAGATAAGTATACTCATATGGGAACGGGTGATTTATATAAATATACAATAAATAACAAACCATAATACGTATATTCCTCAGACTGACCTTGTTTTATCTTCAGAACTTGAATTACATAGGAAGAAAAGGCAGAGGGCCGAGGAGAAGCAGTTTCATATTTTCATTAATGTAGAAGAGAACAATGAACTCAAAATAATCATTCGTACCAGAAATGTTGCCAACCGTCAACCTGGCACATTCTGGTGATGATTGAACGGAACTATTATCACAGATGTGAGCCGGGAGACAAACATTTCTATGGCAGCTGGTTAATTAGAAAAGGGGTGTTATTAATCCGTGCAGTTTTATATTGACATTGGACACAAGCATACGCACGAGAGAACGGTTGACTGATATCAATCTACAATCAATAAAAACAACATACATCAATATGTCTCACCAGGGAACCTCCTGGCATTGTTTTAGATTCATGACATGCAGGAAGGTGGGTGTCAGGGAAGAACGTTATTTCAGATATTCATCAGTCTGACTTTCCGCCTCAAGTGGTTCTGATTCGTTATTTCAGATATTCATCAGTCTGACTTTCCGCCTCAAGTGGTTCTGATTCGTTTCAGAATATGAAATGATTCCTTTATCTCATGCCTGTGTTGCAAGGTTAAGGACATTCAACTGGTTGCATAAATGGATGAGAACAAAAATGAAACAATATATCTCTGTAAAGAATTATGTTGCCCACCCGGCACAATCTGGTGCGAAGTAGACGAAAGTATTACCACCGTTGTGAGCGGGAGGGGAACATTTCTATAGCAGCTAATCCATTCGAAAAAATAAATGTTTGATTGGATGGGACTGTTATCACTAATATGTGCCGGATGCAGTCATAGCGCCAAATTTATGTTGGAGATAATCACAAGCACATGAGAATGATTGATTGATATCAATATTAAAATCAATAACAAGACAATTCTTACTAATATTCCTTACCAGCCACTTGGAATTGACAGACATGATAGACAATGATGAAAAGGGATCGATGGCCTAGGAACACGCTCTTTCAGATTTTCTTCAGTTGAAAATCCTATCTCAAGTGCATGCCTTCATGGTGACTCTAATACAATCTAGTCCTGGATTTGCATGGACAACATTGAAGAAAACAACAAACAAGACAAAATTATCGCTCTTTTTGTGCGCAAAAGAAATGCTGTCCGTCTAACACATCCTGGTGCTGATTGGATGGAATTGTCATCACTAGTTTGTGCCTAAAGGAATGCATTTCTATATCAGCTATTCAACTAGAAAGAGTGTTTCATCAATTCATGCTATATTAGCACCGGATATAAGAATAAGCACTTGAGAAAGATTGTTTGATACTAATTTATAACCAATAACAAAACCATACTTTTACGTGCCAGTTAGCACAATTTATAATATCATCACTAGCATGCACTAGGAGGAAAGAATTTTTATATAAGCGATTCCATTTGTAGGGAATGTCATCTAGCTAAATATTTCACCAGGGTAAGCACAAGCACGAGAGAACGGTTGAATATTATTAATGAAGGACAAGGACAAAACATTATACTTATAATCCTCACAAGTGAGCCAGCTGGTACTGTTTTATCCTCAGGTCTAATATGACAGAAGTAGGAAAAAGGGATAAGAATTACTCTCTACTGTATTGTTTTGTTATTGGTTATAGATTGATATTAAACAACCTGTCTCATTTACCTAGGATATAATATGTCCAGTTGGATATGACCATATCGCTTTCATACGCATCTTTGCTGATCCTTTTTATATATGCTACCGGTTGAACAATTAATGTAGTACAACTTCGCTTAAAGATCATTGAGTCCAGACTTGGCTTTATCGCAAAATCATCAACTCTCTCTCTCTCTCTCTCTCTCTCTCTCTCTCTCTCTCTCTCTCTTCAAAGTATGTTAGGCAAATTTTAAAATGGATTGTCCTTGGTGTACCAATAGTGTAGATACAGTGACTTAACACTCTGTCCACCATGACAATGTTGATTTACCACCTGAATCCATAAAAGAGAGCAACCTTTGTTCTACGGCCAATGATGGTATCATTGTTGGTATCCACAATGAAAGTTTTGTCAGTATTACTTTACCTGCATTACTGATAGGGCTCCAGATTGCATCATCGTCGGCAGCCTTGCTTACAAGTACAACTGTATGCTTGGGTCCAAAAATAACCTTTCTCACAATCCTGAAAAATCCAAAGATATGTGACAGTGGAATTGCACATGTAAATCTTCTACTTCCATCTTTCAGCATTGATCGGAGCGCTGAGAATCCTAAGTTAAATTCTGGATTAGCACCATGAACCACCGGAGCCACATCAGCGTCAGCGTTGTCGGTATCTTTCTTGGTCGTCTTATATCATACGGTCTGTTGTCAGGGTGGTCAGAAAGTATCCTTCAGAAACGTCATTTCTGTCTGCGTGGGTTCGAGTCTAGGATTCGGCAAATGTGGATATGTGAGAAAGCTTGCCAGTAGCTTCTCGTGGGTCGGTGGTTCTTTCCGCGGATTTCCCGGTTTCTTCCTCCACCATTAATACTGGCCGCCATGTATAGCTATCGTGTGCTGAAAAATGGCGTTAAGCCCCACAACAACAACAACAACAACAACAAACGTCATTGATGGACAGCTGATCTTGAATAATCATCGGAATATCTTGCTAGACCCAGTATCGTCGTGGCAACGTCGACGTTTTCCAGGCATGATTCGATGTTTCTTCCGTCGATGCTATATGTGGCACTGTTGAACAACGCCATGATGCCATTATTAACAAAACCAACTCTAACATCAGCTCCATATTCAGTATCATCTGTTTTAAGAATTACACCTTCTACTTCAATAAATGCTTCAGCGGGCAAGAAATATCTGCTTGTATCCTGAACTTGCAGCTCAATTCGCCCACTCTGATTTGGCTCCCGTGAATCATACGAATAATATTGATAATCACGTACCGATTCATCTTTGAGGATTGGCGCATCCATGTCGAATGCGGGATCAGACACACGCTTGAACATTATCATACTTTACTATCGTCTAATACGAAGACCACTTCCTGCTAT